>VDFB02053299.1:0-48859 GCA_007258455.2 Sequoia sempervirens | reverse complement strand
AGAGGGGGAGAAGGGGGAAAAAGGGGGGTTCGCTCAACCCCCCCTTCAAGCAAACCCTCCTTGACCTTTCGAACGAATTGGGGTTCGCTCGAAACCATCCTTTTTAAAATTTATCTTTGTTTTTATTTCAAGAAACGTGAAAAAAGAGGGACCCAAAATTTAATATGGTTCGCTCGAAGGGGGGTTCGAGTAAACCCTTATTGGGTTTGTTCAAACCCCCCAAAACCCAAAATTTTCTTCATGGGGGCGTTTTTTGCAATTTTGCTTCGTCAATAGAATTGTAAACCAGTTTTGTGGGATCACCCATGTGAGACTTTTTTTCTTAAAATAATTGTTATGTATTTTGGCTGCCCTTTTGGTTTTTGGCAGTCTTAGTTGATGTATGGGCTTTAAACTTGTATGACTACTCAATTTTATAGTTGTGTTTTAGGTGTTGGTATAAGTAGCAATCTCGTTTTGTTTGGATTTGTAAGAATCAATGATCTCTAGGCTAATTTTTACTCTTATTCCCTATTAAAATAATGGTGCAAATCTTAATTTTGTTGGGTGGTCTGCTAGATTGCACATATTTCAAAAATATTCCTTTATGTTTCTATGATGAGTGCCCTTTACCACTTTTAGGAAATTGGATACTACTCAACATCTCTCAAGAATTGGAAACTATAAAAAAAATCATTGTGTTTAAGGTCACCATCAAGGACTCAACACTTATAGCTTTAGTATCATTTGTAACAATGAAACTAAATAGATAGAATGAATCATAAATCCCTAGGGCCTAGCTGTGTCACTACTTAGTTTAATTTGTAACAATGAAATCAAACAAATAAATAAATAGAAGGGGTTTTGTATTCATAGAAGAATAAATAAATGATATCTTGCATCTTGCTAACTTGATCATTCTTATAATTGTATGTGGCTCACTAAAATAAAATTCTAGGTAGGAAGTAGGCACTATGCATAAAAGAAACCAAACAAAGGAATTCAAAATAGAATTCTTCAAAGGATGTAAATATTCAAGAATTAAATCAATCAAATCAAGAGAAAAATAAAATGTGTAAGAGAGTAATTGGGAGTTTTAGTTGTACTTCTATGAAGTCAACTTTGGTGAAAATATTTGTAAAATGGTGGAGGAAAAATATGGAAAATCCCACCTAATTGTAAAACAATTGATGTAAATGTTAGGTGATTGTGACCACAATGCAAAAGATGAGTTTTATTTTTAAGGCAATTATGACCCAACAATAGTGCGGATTTATAATAGTAATGGCAAAATTGGTTCACATATAATGTGGAATTATAATGGTATTGGCAGATATGTTGATTGATTAAAACATGCCTCCAAAACTCTAGGAAATTCTCTAATAAAAATGTGTAGTCTAGCAAAAAATTAATGATAAATATTAATAAATATCTTAATGATGATTTACTACATATTGGAACAATAAATCACAAATTCCTAGAAACTTTATTGTAACAACCATCTCCTTCTTACAAAGAAATTACCATGAATTATTTACCAAGTAGTTAATAACTAACATCACTGAATGGGTTTCCGATTCTTGGAAGCCTATTGTTTCAGGACAGATTGAGCTCTATCCCAATGCTAGAGGTTTTTCTTTGTAACTTTTTCTTCCTCAGAGGATCGTGACAGAGTGTTGGATAGAGTGTGGATGTGGGGTGTTCATTCGTTGTTCATTCGGCCTTGGTCTCGCTCTTTCAATCCTCTTACGGAGCCTCTGAACATTAGACCTGTTTGGGTTCGTCTATCGAATCTCCTACTCCATTTTTGAGAGGATTTTTGCTTTGAAGCTATTGGCAACACCATTGGTAGCTTTTTGAAGGTGGATTCTACGACTCGGGATCTTGGGCATACTACAGTGGCTCATATTTTAATCGATTTGGACATCTCCAAACCTCTCCATGGTGATGTGATTTTGATGGTGGAGGATAGACCTTGGAAGCAACTTCTGGACTATGAGGGGCTCCCCTTTCAGTGCAAGCGTTGTTTCTCTGTTGGTCACCTGGCCTCTGACTGCCCTCTTGCTCGTCGCAAGGGTGTTGCTACTTGGTGGAAGAATGCTCTCTCGGACCATCTTACGGTTGACTCTCCCTCTTTAGATGATTCCTCTGAGGAGGGTGACCCTCCCTTGTCTCCCCCCTTGGTGTTGGAGCCTATCCTGGCTCCTCTACCGGCCAGCCCTTCTACGAAACCTTCTATTGTCGCTATGTCGTCGGTTCATCCTCGTCTCTTGTCAATTGACGTTGTTGGTCCTTTGATCGCTCTTGTCTCCTCTTCTTCACTATCGAATCCCTCGTTGCGTGATGACTCCTCATTTGAGGTGGTTGTTGTGGATCTGCTCCTCTCTCCTCGCTTGGTGGATTTCGTTTATGAGCCTTCCTGGTCAGTTGTGCTGAGGAAGAAGAGGAGACTCCCCAAATCTGTTGCCTCTGCACGGCCTTGGGTTCAGGGAGTCAAATTGGTCCCCTCTTCTGGGGTTGTCTAATCTTTGTTTTGTTGTTCTACAACTGTCGGTCAGTTGTCTCTATTTGTTTCCCTTCTAGTTTAGTTGGTTTGAACTAGCTTCCTTTGGCCCTCTGGGCTCTCTGTGTAAATGGTACAACACCCTGTAAATGTTGCTTATCTTATCAAAAACATCATAGGTAAAATGAGGTATAATTTTAAAAAAATTGGAATATGCATCTGCATAATTGATTTCATAAAGATATAACAAATCATCTAATCATGCTTTTCAAACTAAAAAGAGTAAACATCTTTTACTTTTTGCATTTCAACTTCAGTGATTTTATTTTAATAAGATAAAATAATATCATAAAGAAACAAGGTCAGAGATCCCATATCTAGATACTTTTTATCTTCCAAGACTCAACATGTCATCTGCAAGAGGGAGAGCATCACCCGGGTGCTTTACCTCCAACCACGGACCTGTAGTCCCTCGCACACCTTCCTAACTGGAAGTGGCCCCGCCTTTCAACAAAGGGTATAGTTAAGAACCCTCTAATAATTGCCATCTGAGCTCTAGTGTTGTGCCCTACTTAACCAATACCGTCAAACAACTATGGATACCTTCCAACTATGAATGACAACTATGATTAGTTAAGTATTTGGAACATAGTGAACCGAAAAGTGCAAGAAGAGACTATTGCACTCACTTTGGCCAAAGTATTTGTAATATATACAATCGTTACTTATGAGAAAATTCATTTGTTCACCCACCCTTCTCGGCTTGGAGAACCTTATCTAACCTCCTACTATTGACCAATGGTTAACTTATCATACCACATTTCATTTTAAAAGAGATAACTTCATTAAAGTCATAATTCATTTGGACTAGTTACAATTTCTTGACTTAGAACACCCATGTTACAATCACGTAACGACTTGGGCCTTGTAAACTACCACTTGTTCAAGTCCTTATTTACTAAGTCAGTAAACGACTAGAGTAGGATATTTTATGACCCTGAATACCCATGCTACGTGTTCACGTAACTTCTTGGGACTTAGCATCTACCACTTATCCAAGTCTTTAGTATTAATCATGAGAGTATTTGATCTCCCACTCTATTCACACATATTTATTAAGTTAATGACTTATTGTCATCGACTAGTTTCACTTCATCTCAAACTAAAAGTACTGAAACATTGCTCAATCTTATATATAATAAATAGATATTAATCTTAAGCTGAAGATCCCTTCTTATTATAGTCTCAGATGTCTAGTGTTTTAGTTTTGTTATAGAGTCCTTCCTCAAAAAGTGAAGATTCACTAAGTACATAACTCATCTAGGTTGCTCTGGTTATTTCTGACTTGAACACCTATTACTTTCACGTAACTAGCTAGGTCTTGGCTAGAACCACTTGCTCTAGTCTTAAACCTAACGCTTGAGAGCAACTTCTCTTGAGATACAAACTTGAAGAAAATCTTGACACACAACGACATCTTCTTGACCTTCATGGTCGTAATATAGTATGAATATTATATAGACAAAGTCTACACAATAATGGTTAGATCCCCATTAAAAATATAATTTCCTTTAGGTTTTAGTCTTTCATGCATTTCATCAAAATCTTGTTTACAGAGGATAAAACAATTGTAGATCAACTTGTCCCATCTTACAAAAAAATTGCATAAATATAAGTGCTTACTCACTAAGTTCGTAATATAACGGGTTTGGTAAAATGCCTCAGACATTGAATTCCCTTGTTACACATCTGTAACATCTAGGGTCTAGGCTACTGCCTCTAATTCAAACCCTAACATGAATCAAAAGGTTTTACCTTCTCACCTATTCTTTGGCTTCTTTAGCAATATTAATTTGACAATATTTCATCATCAAGACATACACATGGTCTTATAGAAGATTCTAACTCAAGATGACTCAAACTTGTTCTTCGACCAATGGTTGAGCATAAAGAAAGCTTTTACTCTACGCAACTTGACGTTCTATTCATAACTCTACTGAGTTGGTAAAGTGTTAAACTTTCCTTGAACCCCCATGTTACTTGACGTAACTACTAGGACTTGGCAACTGTCACTAGCTCAAGGTAAAAGTACATGAGAGTTTCTACTCTCATAATTAGTCTTCTTGACATTCATTTACCGACAAAGGTAATTAACTTGACCCAAATGGTCACAAGATAGCTAAGAAAATTCATTCACATATTATCTCTCATTTGGGTGATTTTCCACTTAGTATGAAACCCTAGAAGGATTAACTATTCAAAACCAAAGAGGTAAGGTCTACATTGCAAGAAACTCTTGCATTCACAAAATATTTCCAAAATGGAAAAAGGAAAATTCATTCTTAAATCAAAGCATTCTTGGTACAAACTAGCCTCAAGATGAGCTTAAGGCTCTTTTCCTTTCATTTTCTCATAGCCTTATGAGACTTGGTTATAACCCTCAAGAAACAACAATACAGCATATGTCGAACTTGTGCTCATTTATGAGCTCTATTTGCAAACATTTACAAACATCATGGTTCTTAACTGTCATAATAAAGGGGAATTAACATTCAAATAATGGCTACATTCATATTTCAATCGTAAACAATCTTTTCAAGATTCCTAAGAATGAAATTCCTATCTGACTTAAATGAATCCAACCTCACAAGGAATCCCTGACAAGAAATTAGAAGAATTTAAGAGAACAAGAAAGAATCATGCAAGAGGGAACATGCAGCAATATTTTCCCTTTTACTGGATTTATTTAACCACACACCTTCGTTCTTGAATAAGGAAAGTACACAGAGAAATAAAGAGACTAGAATCATGCCTGCTCACTGGCTTGATTAGAATTGCCTCCTTCGAAAGCTTACAACTAAAACTCAATGAGTCGTTGTTCCTAAACAGTCTTTCCACAACATCTATCCCTATTCTCCTATCTCTACTCCTCAATTTGAAATGCAGTTGAAGGCGATTCCCCACAACATGTTCTTCTCTCTTTTATATCAAAACCCCAACTCTCTTCGAATGCAACTCTTCTTCCATCTCTTTTTATCAATAACAATTGATATATCTTTTACTTCAGTTTTTAGCAACCAAAAGAAACTACTAGATTGAGCTGCCCAATTTTATAACACTCAGCCACTCTCGACCCAAGCAGTTATCCAAAAGTAATTGCACAATATTTTACTCATAACTCTTTTGAGATTCGCATGATAAGGTAAGCAAGAAACAGTTAATAGAATAAGCAGTTATCAAAATCGATTTTCACTAATGATTCCATAGCACTTCTAAAATTAACGCACCATATGGTTTGAGGCAGAAAATGATTTAAGGAAATCGGATAGAAGAATTCAGTTATCGTGCGGTCCATTGTGGAGGATGCCACGATTTATAAATGTGAAACTTTTAATCTGTAAGGATCAATGCTGCACCACCTTAGTGGCAGGATATCCACGACTAATATGGCTTTTTAAGAACATCTGAAATGTTATAAAACTTTTGCCACATTCCTTATGTTATGTCGTGGCTAATATGGTTTGAAAAGACATAAAAACTATATATATATATCAACGAGCTCCTCTTTTATGAGTCGAGCCTATCTTTTATGAGTCAAGCCTAATCAAGAATATATTATGCTCATCTTTTAATAAGAGTCGAGCAAATACACAAAACCTGTGGCTATATTAGTTGATTCAATTGCCATAAAATATATAAAGCTAATAATCATTCAGTAATAATAATATCATAAGCAAGGTTGACGACGTTGATCATTACGTCGTCGCATTAGCGTAATCTCCATACCAAACACAACTGATGAACATGACTCAACTGCCTTAGGTTGAAGTCAAGCACACTAATGACATCCATAGACTCTTTTAGGTTTACAAAATCAATAGTTGACCAACGCTAAGCTCAAATGACATTGCTAGAGGATTCATAACTTTACCCTTCTCTCAGGTGATACTCCCCCTCTTTCTCTTTGGAGGTGTTTAGATCGCTCCTGCAATCTCACTCAAGAAACAAATAGGTAGTTATCTTGGAAACCATTATATCAATATTCATATCACTGCATTTTCATTCACATTTGCTTAAAAGAAAATAGAATCATTTCATAGTATGTCATCACATTCATGGTATCAAGTAATCATCAACATTCCATTTAGATACAATAACATAACATTGCATAACTCCATTATATAACTTTCAAGACCTTGTGATTCATGGCATTAATTACCAAAAAGTGAAAAGTAGTTTTAGAAATCATAAGATGGGATGTAACATTTATCTCCCAATTGTTTCATTATATTCACCAAACTCGAATTTGTTGATTCAAACATTTTGCCAATTGGCAAAGTTTCATCACTAAAAAAATCACAAAGTATAGATATATTGTTACTAACTCTCCTAGCCTTGGATAGATTTACAAGACATTTAACAACATACTTGGCCTAATAAAACAAACAATTCATAACAAAGACCTTGATTTGAGATTATATGAGGAGCATATTAAGCTCATTGTGATGTGATAGTGGAACATTATGAATGCCTTGCTTCATATAGTAACATATGCTCTAAATCCCAAATAATGTGCACCAAGAGTTAAGAGAATGCATCCTTCTTAAGATGAAGAGGTTTAATGAAGGCCTTTCAAAAGATGTACAACACTAAAAACACAACTTTACTTCAACAACAATGACATGCTTTTGTCAATCTTTCAAGTCCAACTTTTGACAAAGCAGAGGCCAAGATAAATATGGTTTCATTAGCTCAAATTGACCTTATTATATGGTGGAGGGTGATCCCACAAAACTGGTTTACAATTCCATTGAGGAAGCAAAATTGCAAAAACCGCCCCCATGGAGAAAATTTTGGGTTTTGGGGGGTTCGAATGAACTAAGGGTCCAAACGAACCCAAAGAGGGTTTGCTCAAACCCCCCTTCGAGCGAACCCTATTAAATGATGGGTCCCTCATTTTTCACGAATTCAAAAAAAAATTGGGGGGGTTCGCTCGAACCCCCATTCGTTCAAGAGGTCAAGGTTCTCTCAAAGGGGTTCGAGCTAACCCCCTTTTCCCCTTCTCCCCCTCTTGCACCAATTTTTGCAAAATTTTGCCTTCAAAGCTCGAAGCTGAGGATGAAATAGAGGAGACTTTAGCACTACTAGATGATAGTAGTCCTAGGAACCAGCATTCCATCTAATATAATTTTAATATGTTTTGTTTTATTATGTATTTTATTTTTAGTTTGATTAAACATAGGTTTTTCATCGAAAGTCAAGCTCTATGTTCTACAATGGAAAAATAGTAGATTATCAAAAAAAAATTTGAAAAAAATATCAATGCACTAGATATTGATGTCCCTTGATCCAACAAAAAAATTGATACATACAATAAAAATTATGCTTTAACTAGTGAATCATGTTTAAATTGTAAAAGGTCCGACTTTGAAACTTAATTAAGAAAAAATATTCAATGAAATGCTATGAAACCAATTCCATGCACTAGATATCGTAGTTACTTAATCTAAATTCAAAAAAAATAGTATCTATCATAAAAATAAAGTTTGTGTTAGCCAGTGATGTCACTCTTTAAAATGGTGTTTATTGTTAAAAACTAGTGTTCGAATGAGATGGAAAAAAAGTGCAATCTGATTCCAAAATTTTGAAAAAAAATATATTTAAAATCTACAGACAATGTCACAGATCACTAGTTTGCATCATCTTCAAATTCCTCACAATTTAGTCGCTATAGGTGCCCGAAAGTGAAGATTTAGTTAAAAAAATTCAATTCAATGTTCAATTTGGCCAAAAATTGTAAACCAGTATTGTGGGATCACCCAGGACATGATATGATAAGAATGCAATAGGTTTAGGATGATATTCTCTCATTCTTTTCATGGGTTCTTGATTCATCTATTATAGAGAGGAATTAGTTCAGATGGAAATTCATTCATTTAGTTAAGTGAAATGGATTTACCTCTCAAAGAGGGGAGAAGTTTGTAGCCATATGCATAGTACTTTACAACTTTAAGATCAACTAACTCTATACTATCATCAAGTTCTAGCCATGTTAAGGTTTTGATTTCAAAGATGCCACATAGATTGATGAGGAGGCACATAAAGGATTGGTTGGGATTCCATTTGATGAGAAAATCCCTCATATTACAATTGACTTAGATTTAGGCTCTAACTTTAGTACAAACAATGATAAGGTGTAGCAATGATAGATAGTTTTTGCATAGTATATTGTTTTTCAATTTTTTCAATTTTGTTATTTTAGTTATAGCCTTTTGGCATTGTGTGGTATGTGTACATTGACAATAAAAACAATGTTTTTGTTAATTTGTATATCTACTCATGTGAATTCCCAATTCAACTCTAATGTTATGCGATATAGTTATTTACTAAATATGGTAAGTCTTACCTTATTCAACTAATTTAAACTTCATATATTTTTAATTGTTATCCCCAAGAAAAAGGCCTCATGTCCCCTACCATCCCTAAATTGTATCTCCACATTTCTTATCTCCATTCCAAAAACAGCATGGAACATAACTAAATAACTATTAAAACACAAAGAATTAAAAAAGTTCAAACCTGATATAAACAAGTGAATTCTCTCAACTATACAAATACATGAGAAGAGAGTATACTTATATAGCATAGTGCACCCAAATAACCTGTATAAAAATGGCTACAATAGCTCAAACCATCCTTATTAAATGTTGGATTTGATATGACAAGGATGAAATAGGGTTTGACAATGTTAGCCACTCACCTCCTTACACAAGTTATAGATTTCTCTACCACAAAGAGGAAGTAGTACGCATACAACTTCGTTCTATCAATCAATGGGAATAAGCTTACCTCTTTACAAGCAAAGAAGTTGGTAGTCATGCATATTACTTTACAACTTCAAGATTAACAAACTCCAAACTATCATCAAATTCTAGCCTCACGTTAAGATGTTGGTCTTGTACATGTCACATTAATTGATGAGCAAGAGGCACATAAAGGATTGGTCAAGGTTCCATTTGATTAGGCAATCCTTCAAATTAGGAGTGATATAGATTTAGACTGTAATTTGGTACAAACAAAGATAACGTGTAGCAACAATAGATCCAATTGCTGCATAGCATATTATTTTTCACATTTTCAATATTGTATTATTTGATAGTTGTAATCTTTTGACAATTTATGATATATGTATATGGACAATAACAACAATTAAATTTATTTATCTAATTTAATTCTAACTCTTATATTATACAATATGATTATATAATAAATATCTTGTATATTTAACTGCCATTCAAAAGTATCTCAATCTCTACATTTCCAATCATTTCTATTCCAAAATGACCATGGAACATACCTAAATAGCTATTAAAACACAAGGAATTAAAAAAGTTCAAGCCTGACATAAACAACCCAATTCTCAATTACACGAATAGTTGAGAAGAGAGGAGATTCCCGGAGGATAGTGCACCCCTCTGCAAAGAAACCAAACCAAATGCAAGGCAAAGGACTTGGAGCACTGTAATCACAAATAACTTTGACACAAACTGGCTGTATATATATTTTAAGTCATTATCAATGTGGGCTAAGTCCATTCCAAACATTCATCGGTCTCAACAGTAACATGATATGGAGAACTGCGAAATATATCAAGAAGAAGAAAGTTACCTGGATCTATAATCCTAAAAAGGTTTCAGGGCTACTTCATGGGAAAACCCCTTTTTTCAATTACCCAAAAAAAAAAATCAGTTAATAACTAGATGCAAACAGCAAGAATTCTCGTCTAATTCGTTCATAATTGGGAATAAAGGACAGGAATCCAGCTGGGCTTCACATCTGGAAGCCATACTTTCTGCCTCAAAACACAGAGGGGGGAGCCCCAATAACGGCTGGATCTCCATTGCTGTAAAAAGAATAATTCTTGAAGCTCAGTGTGCAGCATCATCATCATACATCATACACATACAATGTTACTGACAGCAATAGAGCACTCACAAGAACGGCCCACCTATATAATGTGGGTGTGGACCATTAAAATCCTTGGTTTTTCAACCCGCCCACAAAAAATCCACCGTGTTGACTACAATTTTATACTGCTAGAACCAACATACTGTTAATCAAATGCCATGAATTTTAACTTGCATACACAGAAAGAAACGCTTCAAATTTTTGACATTGAAAACCAGCATTACGAACTAATAATCTTCAGTGGGTTCCCTTGTTTCCCAAGAATAAAGATCCCAAAAAAAATTATTAAGGCTTTAGCCGCCTTGCATGAAAGATCCAGCCCTTTTTCTCTTCACTTTTCTGAAGACCATTTTTAGTCTTGTCTCTGTTCTTCTTCTTGAGTGCAGACAGCTCCTCGTCCTTGGTCTGCAACAGAAGGCGGTTCTCTGATATCACCTCCAGCGCCGGCTCCCACAGCCTCCTGGGCTTCACGCCCACAACCGTGCCGCCGTCTGATATCTTCAGGGGCTGTCCAGAGGGGCTCACGATGCTCCACGGGCGCTTCAGTACAAATCCAGAATGGAGAAAAGCAAGCTCCTGAAAACAAGAACAAGAAGAAGAAGACGAAAAGGAGAAAGAAGAAGAGGAGGAAGAAGAACAGGGGAAGAGGCGTGGCAGAGGCAGCAAAATGTAGATGCCTCCGCTCTCTAGATGGGTGTCGAGGGGAAGAATGGCTGCTTTTCGCTTACCAGTGGCCGCCTTGGCCTTGGCCTGGCTAACGTAGTGATGGGGATGTAAGGTAAGAAGGTCAGAGACTGTAATGGGTAAGAGAAATTGCCTGATTTGGCCGTCTGGCTGGATCACCCTTACGGTTTGGCGGGGAAGCGCGCACTGGATTATTCTCAGACCCATTTTCGCTCCTCCTGTTTGCATCTGTCATCCATCCTTTGCCTTTAATCGGTTGACTTGAAATGGATCGGTCGCTTTGCTTTATGGGATTGGGATTAATAATCGAGTAGAGGATATTTTATTTCTTGGGATGCCAAAAAAGTATGGCCCTCCTACGCCTAAAGAGACTTAGGTTTCAAGAGACTCCAAGGTTGTCTAAATACTTTTATATTGGCTGGCCATCTTGGCTTTTATGGGAGTTTGTTTGTCAAATGCCTTAGTTTAAGAGATTGTTTATGTAGAACAGAAAACCTTTATTAGGATATTTTATTAGTATTTGTATTATTAAAGAGGCATGGTAGATTTAGTCTTAGGGATATAGACATGATAATGGGGTAGTGAGTTAAGTGTGTTTTGTGATGGAGAAATTGTATGGTTAAGCGTGTTTTGAGTCAGATTAGTATTATGATGGATTACTTTTGATCAAGTCTTGATGTTTCACCCCTATAAACATCACTTAGGGGAGAGGACCTAGTACTTGAGTATGTTCTAATAATTGATATAGCTTTTGTTGATTTGATGCCCAATATTTTTAACAATATTGGACCAATAGTTGTGACATTAAAGTTGTTAATGTTGATGATCATTACCCATAATTGAATGAAACGTATTCCTTAGATCTAAAAAACAACAAATCATGTGATGTCACATCAATGCACCAATAAAACATGATTTAGTGCACAAGTGTCAGTCTCAGCTTTTTTTGGTCCTTTTTGGACACCTCGACAAAAAACATGCTAATGTGGCATCATATTTGATGATGTGACCCTCAAACCTTAGTTATAAGTAGGGGACTTGTCAAGTGGACTTGTCAAGTAAGCTAATGTAAAAAATTAGGGAGTGATTTGAAATTTTCACTAGGATTTTGAGAAGCGTGAAGTTAGGGTGCTCAACTATCGAGTCCTCTCCCCTAGATGTGGAGCGTTCAATAGACCATACATGCTCATAAGAGATGGGTTGGTGTGACCCACTACTCATGAAATATGGGTCAATGAATTCAACTCAAAAACTATGCAAATGAATTTTGATAAAGCAACATAATATTGGCTGGCCATCTTGGCTTTTATGGGAGTTTGTTTGTCAAATGCCTTAGTTTAAGAGATTGTTTATGTAGAACAGATAACCTTTATGGGGATATTTTATTAGTATTTGTATTATTAAAGAGGCAGGGTAGATTTACTTATAGGGATATAGACATATGATAATGGGTTAGTAGGTTAAGTGGGTTTTGTCCTGGAGAAATTGTATGGTTAAGTGAGTTTGAGTCGGATTAGTATTAAGATGGATGATCTTCGAGTAAGTCTTAATGCTTCACCCTTTTAAACATCATCTAAATGCAGAGCGTTCAATAGACCAGTCATGCTCATAAGAGATGGATTGATGTGAACCACTACTCATGAAGTATGAGTCAATGAATTTGACTTAAAAAATATGTAGATGAATTCTAATAAACCAATATATGTCTATTGAAAATGTTTTAAAGACGTGAAATTTACACAATTCATATTATTAGCTTGAGTATTTTTGAATTTGACTATATATATATATTTCTCCATTAGAATTGCGGATTACAATCCATGATCCATCAACTTATATCTTCTCTTTTTATCTCATCTTGATGATGGATCATGGAGAGTAATCTGAAACATTGATAGAAAAAAAAGTATGCACAATTAAATCCAAAAAGTACTCAAACTAAATATATTTTGTTGTATGAGAAGAATAATTTTTCTACAAACAAATACTTTTAATGGCTGAAATTTTTTCTATATACGAATCAATTATTTTAACATTTTTAAACTTGAAAAATATACTTGGATTCTTAAAGGTATGAATGATTTTGAAAATCATATAAAATTTTGTTCATTGATCAATATTTATTAAATCAAATCATTCCTTTAAAAAAATCAAAATCACTGAAACTTATTCTTAGTAGACTATAAACTATTGGTGAGAACAATTAAATAGATATAACTAATGAGGAAAAAGTTCCCTGAAAGACAAGGACGGCCGTTGTATTTAGGCCATTAGTGGGCATCTTTTTCTTCCTGCAGTGCTTTTGTTTCTGCCATCTCTGCCAAATTTAACTGCCTTTCTTTTATGAAATTGCCATGGAGAGAGCTTGAGAAGTCGCCATCAAAAACCACATGGCTTCTTTCCCACTAAGTAATATGTGACTTCTTCAAATAGCCAAAATGTGTTTGGAATCAAGTGCATTGGGGTGTGTGCAGAGAGTATAATGTTCATTGGAATGAGGGACAATCAATGGTTTCACGTGTGTAACCCACTTTGTCTTCAATGTGCATATGATGGAGAATGGATTGTCTTAATTTCATGCCAGAAAACTGAAATTTTATATGTACACCTATGGAGCATTTAAGTCAATGCATTAAAAAAATAAAAAATAGTCCGTTGTCAAACGAGGAAAGAATGCCCCAAGAGCCTTTAAAGCCTTGGTACTTATCAGCCTTGGGAAAGATTTTGGGAGTTCGGAAGGGATGGTTTATAAGTTTAACTAAAACGAAGTGGTAAGTATTGTAATAAAAGTATTTATTGTCTAGTTAATAGATGTATTAGTGTGGCTGACGTAATGATTTAGAGGTAGGTTAGATAATAATTTGAGATTGATAGACTCTTGCATCTGAAATGTATCTCAATATTACTAGATTGATGTCATGAAGTGGTGAGTATTGTACTAAAAGTATTTATTGTCTAGTTAATAGATGTATTAGTGTGACTGACATAATGATTTAGGTAGGTTAGATAATAATTTGAGACTTATAGACTCTTGCATGCTAAATGTATCTCAATATTACCATATTGGTGTCATGAAGTGGTGAGTATTGTACTAAAAGTATTTATTGTCTAGTTAATAGATGTATTAGTGTCACTGACATAATGATTTAGAGGTAGGTTAGATAATAATTTGAGATTAGTAGATTTTTGCATGCTAAATGTATCTCAATATTACTAGATTGGTGCCATGATGTGGTGAGTATTGTAATAAAAGTATTTATTGTCTAGTTAATAGATGTATTAGTGTGACTGACGTATTGATTTAGAGGTGGGTTAGATAATAATTTGAGATTGATAGACTCTTGCATGGTAAATGTATCTCAATATTACTAGATTGGTGTCATAAAGTGGTGAGTATTGTAATAAAAGTATTTATTGTCTAGTTAATAGATGTATTAGTGTGACTAACGTAATTATTTAGAGGTAGGTTAGATAATAATTTGAGACTTATAAACTCTTGCATGCTAAATGTATCTCAATATTACTATATTGGTGTCATGAAGTGGTGAGTATTGTACTAAAAGTATTTATTATCTAGTTAATAGATGTATTAGTGTGACTGACATAATGATTTAGAGGTAGGTTAGATAATAATTTGAGATTGATAGACTCTTGCATGCTAAATGTATCTCAATATTACTAGATTGGTGTCATAAAGTGGTGAGTATTGTAATAAAAGTATTTATTGTCTAGTTAATAGATGTAAGTGTGACTAACGTAATTATTTAGAGGTAGGTTAGATAATAATTTGAGATTGATAGACTCTTGCATCTTAAATGTATCTCAATATTACTAGATTGATGTCATGATGTGGTGAGTATTGTACTAAAAGTATTTATTGTCTAATTAATAGATGTATTAGTGTGACTGACATAATGATTTAGGTAGGTTAGATAATAATTTGAGACTTATAGACTCTTGCATGTTAAATGCATCTCAATATTACTATATTGGTGTCATGAAGTGGTGAGTATTGTACTAAAAGTATTTATTGTCTAGTTAATAGATGTATTAGTGTGATTGACATAATGATTTAGAGGTAGGTTAGATAATAATTTGAGATTGATAGACTCTTGCATCTGAAATGTATCTCAATATTACTAGATTGATGTCATGAAGTGGTGAGTATTGTACTAAAAGTATTTATTGTCTAGTTAATAGATGTATTAGTGTGACTAACATAATGATTTAGGTAGGTTAGATAATAATTTGAGACTTATAGACTCTTGCATGCTAAATGTATCTCAATATTACTATATTGGTGTCATGAAGTGGTGAGTATTGTACTAAAAGTATTTATTGTCTAGTTAATAGATGTATTAGTGTCACTGACATAATGATTTAGAGGTAGGTTAGATAATAATTTGAGATTGATAACAAGAGACATACAAAAAGGATGAATGTGGTATTCTTTACCATCCACTTTACTTTCCTTTTCATGAGATGGTATGAAATCAAAAGCTACTCAATAATCCTTAGGCTCACCATCAAATATGGATGAAGGAAGTGAAGTTCCTAAAAGTGTTGTAGGCATAATCAATTGATTAATATATATTAATATATTTTGTTTCTCCTACTTGGTATGTTGGTAAGGATTATCATCACTGGTAACAATAGATCTTATATTATTATGAATAAACTTCACATTTTGATGAATCATAGAGGGAACGACATCCACAATGGGGATCCAAGTATGGCATAAAATGTGGTATCAAGTATAACGAATCCCAAAGTAATAGGTAAAGTGATACAATAAATATATTTGTGTGCCACATTATTAATTTCTTTTATAGTTACCATGAATTCTATGAAATTTGTAGAATCAACTTTAACGATATCTAGGAAATCCTTACTAAAAGTATTTTAGTAGATGATTGATGCAGTCAAGATAAGGGGGTTCTATCAAATTGCCCTATCATGTAGCCTATTATACTTATTCAACACAAATTAAATGTTTACAACTTAATCAGATTTAAATCCTGATGCTTGGTACCAAAATTCATATTCAGGAGTACAATTCATCTATGTGCATATATGCCCAGTAGTCTGCATCTTTCAATTCTAAACTTCTCTTCTCCAAATTACCCCCTAGCTATTGTTCTCCTCCCCTTTATATCTTTGCATGTGGAAGTTCAACCAACATAAGAGTAAGCAACTTATTGGTATTTTGATTGTTTCAACAACTAAATCATTGTTGGGACGTAAAAGTGCAATATAATGTTGGAGTCCTACAAGTGTAAATACAACCCATAAGTCCAAAAGATCTAGATGATCCCAAGGTTCTCACAAAGTTTAGACGACTTCAATATTCCCACAAGTGCGGATGCAAGAAAAAACTTTGCAAGTGCAATAGCGAGCTAAAAGTCTACAATTTTAGATGCAAACTTAGAAAATATGCAATCAACAACTTCAAACATGAAAATCCATTTCAAGTTTAGTTAGATGGTCATTTTTTGCAATTTGTATAGGATGATGTGATTGGGAGTCATGTTGACATCATAGGAAGAACCATTCATCAAAACTAGTTCATTGCATCGTTAGGTTCAATTCACTAGGAATTACTCACACAAAGTTTGATGCACATGTAATTTTCACAAAAGGTAGATGGCACCAACATTCCCACAAAATATCAAATGCACTTGAAATCTCCACAAGGTCAATTGACATTACTTTTCCTGCGGTGTGAGAAAATCCATTAAAACTAGTCAAGAATCAAACTGAAAAAAGTTATAGATCACTTAGGAATTTCCAAAAAGGTTTATTTGTGGTTAGAAATCTCGTAACTTGTAGCAAACTTAAACCTTGCAATGATTCAACTCTGGTGAAAAGAAGACAACACACCTCACAACTCACATGCAATGCACAAATGCAATTTTCAATTTTCTTTTTATGACAACAAATAAAACTCAAATTTATTCAAATTTCAAAATTTACAACTCTCCATAGCCTTTCAATGGCTTCATCTAAAAAATCAAAATCTGACATATACATTCACTCTATCATCAGCCTAAGAGGGCTTCCAAAATCCAACACTCACAGGCAATCTTATTTGCCTCTGTAAACACTCATCTTCTCTGGTCGATCCCCTTCTCTTCTCTGGCATTTGATGCCTCAACTACCCCTGAGCCTTGGTTTTTATAGCGCACAAGGAATTGGAAAAGACACTAAAACCAATGACCTTTCAATAACAAGGTGATGACAAAAGCATAGAAGGAATTGAGATTTGAGAAGTCTCATTTGTGTCGATCCATTCTTCAAAGTCACGACCCATTAAGGAGAATGAATTGATGTAAGTTCAAACATCTGGGCTCTTACCCTTCCTCTACATCTCAATTGTATTCTACTCCTACTCCCTCATCGTTGTTTGGAAATATTTTATGTGGCAAAACTTGAAATATATCACTGCATAAGACATATCCCATCATAGTCCGAACAACTATAACAATATATCACTGCATAACACATCCAATGAATGCATAACAATATCATTCTCATAAGCAAACATATTTACCTCGTCTTCTTCGTTTGCAATAATTCCAACAACTACAACTTTTGCCTTCTCATCCTTCACCATGGTTGCAAAATCATTCTTCGTTCTGATATCTTCCAAACCATCATTAGCTACAATATTTTGCTCTTCTTCCTTCGCTACAACAAAAAGCTTTGCATTCCATTTTGCTTCAAACTACATCATCAAATCATCTTCACCTTTGTCTTCTGCTATAATCTCTTCGTCTTCTATCGCTGCAACATCTTCTTCCTTGTCATTTTCAACCATTGTTGTCCCTACATCTTCATCCTTGTCTTTATGCTTCATAATTGCTCCACACTGTTTTTCTTCAATCCGATCTAACCTTTCACTCAACCTATTCAGTCTCACACTCACATCCACTATCATCCCAAGAGTCTTTCGCTCTTGATATTGCCTTCACCCATCCCAAAACACGGGCCTTCTCACACAAAACCCATCTCTCATACTGTTTCCATCTCACATCTCACTTTTCAATTTTTCACCATTCACATATCACTCTATAATTTGTAAGGTACATCTCAATGGCTTCACGCTCTCCCACTTCTTAGGACTCCTCTCTACCTGCAACAGCCCACACAAGCATCTCCTTCACTACACTTCTGCTACCCGCAGGTCCTGGTGGATCCTCTCCACCCTTAGGATCTTCTCGCTTTGATACCACTTGGTGAAAAGACGACAACACACCTCACAACTCACATGCAATGCACAAATGTAATTTTCAATTTTCTTTTTATGACAACAAACAAAACTCAGATTTATTCAAATTTCAAAATTTACAACTCCCCATAGCCTTTCAACGGCTTCATTTACACAATCAAAAACTGACATATACATTCACTCTACCATCAGCCTAACAGGGCTTCCAAAATCCAACACTCATAAGCAATCTTATTTGCCTCTATAAACACTCATCTTCTCTGGCCGAGCCCCTTCTCCTCTCTGGCATTTGACGCCTCAACTACCCCTAAGCCTTGGTTTTTATAGCGCACAAGGAATTGGAAAAGACACTAAAACCAATGACCTTTCAATACCAAGGCAATGACAAAAACATAGAAGGAATTGAGATTTGAGAAGTCTCATTTGTGTCGATCCATTCTTCAGGTCACGACACATTAAGGAGAATGAATTGATGTAAGTTCAAACATCTGGGCTCTTACCCTTCCTCTACGTCTCAAATGTATTCTACTCCCTCATCGCTATTTGGAAATATTTTATGTGGCAGTCTTTAAACTTGAAATATATCACTGCATAAGACATATCCCATCATAGTCCAAACAACTATATCATTATCATTAACCAAGCGTGTCACCAATGGGAGTAGAAGAAACATTTTTGCTTTCCCATCAACCACATTACTCTGTAACATTTCCAACATAACTTCTTTGGCCATACATATACATTAAAACCTTGTAATAAACATTTACATTTCACAATAACCGTCGGCCCCACACATAACACTTTCTAAGAGAATTAATACACAAAGTTTATACTGCATCATCCCTCTCCTCTTTAGCGTGGAATGAAATTATAATGCCAATCCATACAAGGGTAAAATTCCAGTTTAAACAAATACATTACCAGATTCTTAACTACAATCTTTGGAATACCCTCTGCATCTTTTACTAGTAGGAAGTCAAAACTTCACCAAATCTTACAGAGAACATCAACCAAGCTGAAACAAACCCAAAAAATGAAAGCTAAATCTACAAATATTTTTGTTCAATGTTGATTGCCCATTGACCCGGGATGCTCCTGCATCAGATTCACATGTGATTATAATGAAACACATGGATGACTAGAGTGGGTATCTGAAATAAAAGGAAAAGCAATGACTATTTCATTAAAGGAGGAGAACATGTACATACATGGTGAAACAATGCCTCCATAGACAATGTAATCCCATATTTATGGTGAAATGTCATGAGTGAATCAAAGGATATATGGGATCAAAATTCATAATTTGAGTGAAGTTGGAGTGTCTAAAAGAGAATGAAAAGCAGTTAGTAAGTTGAAATAAGGCAAGATAAGTTACACGCATGATGAGAAAATGCCTCCATAGATATATGGTGGAATCAAGGATATATTCCATCATATATCCTTGAGTCCACCATTTATGTTCTAATATAAATAAAACATTAACAATATATTCCACCATTGTCTCTTTGTAAATAAACATTTCAACAAGAAATGCAATCTCCTTAGTCTTATCTCATAAAAGGCAAAACCTAGATAGAGGGGAAGAACAAACGACGCCATCTCCTCTAGTAAGAAAGATGATCTTATATTTATTTGGTAAAAATGAAAAACCTATATAGAAGGGGAAACGGTACCATAATAAGGCATTGTTCTTATATTTATTTGGTATAATAAAAAACCTGCATAGAAGGGTAGAATGAACCATGTTTACAATTGTAGAAACTTTTAGATTAGTAAACAACAAGAAAAAAATACAATATGAAAGGAGCTTCATTTCATCATAAATAAGTAAAACTCATTTAGTGAAATTAAGGATTACTATACAACATGAAAATCATGTTATTTCTTACACAAAGGAAACCATTTTTCATTGGTTTATATGCTTTACTTGGTTTATTATGAAGTTATAGCTACTTCTTCCCCATATCTTTATATATCTAAGGAAATAAAAATAAATCTATTTTAAACATTATTAATGTAAAATTTTATATATTAGTTAAATCAACTTCTTAAAAAAATAATTCCCTCATTAATGGGGTAATTGGCAAGAACAACAACATTCAGAAATTTATGGCACACTCTTAAAGGTTTCATTAAGCTAAATTTTGATGGTGTTGCTAAATATAATCTAGGTTTAGCAAGAGCCAATATTTTTATCAATTTTTCCTAGATGTTTTTCTTAAAGGAGGATCTTTTTTCCTAGGTACAAAGATAAATAATGAAGTGGAATTTCTAGTGCTTCTTGAAGGGTTGAAATTATAAATCCAATGAAATGCAAAAAAAAATTGAAGTTGAAGGGGACTCTAAAAGCATTATTTTGGATGCCTTAAAGGTAAGTTAGTAGATTGAAATCTCAATATCATCTTAGAGGAAGTAAAGTTGATTGGGACAAGATTTGAGGCCATTACGTATAGTCATTGTTATAGAGAAAACAATTATATTGTTAGTTTTCTAGCAAATATAGGTGTTTCTCAATTTCCTTTTTTTCCTAAAATTACCATGGAGCTAAGTGAGTAGAGGATTGAAGAAATTTTAAAGGTTGATGTTGAGCCTTTTCTTAAGCCAACAATGCCAACTTTTGTATCCTAAAATGAGATTATTTTCTTTGAAATTAATTATATAGTATGACTTCATGGATTAGTTGCAACATCATTTTCATTATTATCCCCTATGTGTAATTCATATAAAACACATAATTTTTTTCTCTATGTGTAGGCTTGAGTGAGAAAATTATTTATCCTAATGAATACAACTTGTATTACAATATTTATCTTGGCTCGAGGCCTCTTTGTTTATGGTTTTAAAGTTTGCAAACATTGGTTTCTATGTTATGTGTGATGCCACATGGACATACGAGTCATGGTGTTCCTTATGGTAGGACAAGATTGGACCAAAGGCTAAGTACACTTTCAAAATTAATATTGTGTGTCATCAACATTCATCAAGGAAATTCTTGGGGCAAATATATTAGGTCGGACAAGTGCTATTTGTACACACTAATTGATTGTTGTTGACTTTGTAGCTAAGTTAAAGGTCAAGGCAAGTGATATTGTCATAACATAGTGGATCTTCCACTCCCTTTCCCTCTCAAAATAAGGTTTTGTTTGTGGGTGATAATGTAGTGGAAGATTTGGTGTTGTCAAATATAGGTATATTTGGGGTTTATATGTCATTTGATTAGTATATTTGGGGTTTATATGTTGGGGACTCCTGTTGCTTCCCCATTGACACCCTCTAGTAAACATTTTGAGGAAATGACTGTTATGTCATGAGCTCACATTGTATGATGATAACTTTAGGATTATCATTACAAATGGAAATATTCATGTTTAAATACTATTTACTATGCATGTTCTCTCAAGGAGAGATGTAGTTGATATTTTCTTAACCTTGGGGTTAAATTTCTTGACAATGATAATGGAGGAGAAGTGGTTCTTGGTTTTGGGATTATGTAGCTCCTTGGGTGGTGTCTTATGCCTAGGGATTTTGCTCGAGTGATAACTTTGGCCTTAGCAAGTTATATTAGTTTTTATAATGCATATGCATTTGATTTTCAACTTGATGGCATGTTCTAGTTAGTTGAAAAGGGAGCCAACCATATAGAACCCACAATTAAACAATCATAAAGTTTTAAATAAAAATAAAGTAATAGAAAAAAGTATATAAATCAAAATATACATACAAGAGAAAAACTAATTATAACATTTTTTTATTAATATAGTTTATTTTATTTGACTACTCTTAAATCTAATTATCGAGCTTAAAAAAAGATTTATTTCAAGTGAAACATGTGTACATGAAATTTTGAGCATGCAAGAACAAGTGAAAATAATATTAACCTATTCTACTCAAAACACAAGCAACACTTAGATTAAACATAAGAGAACTAACAAAACATGATGAAAATATAAAAGATCTCACCAAACTAACCCTTGTTCCATTGTGGTATGGTGGTTGTGCTCAAGGATTTTGAGATGTATGAGTTTTCTTACTAGAGCATAAGGTTGCATTTGAAGATGTTATAATATGGCTTAGGATGGCATACAATTCATGACTTTTTTACTATAAAATTGAATGTTTATGATGAAAAGATGAGATCAATTGCTCATAATGGTTGAGAGCTATGGAAAGATGAAAGGAGGACAAGTGTCCTCATTTGGTTGGAGGAGACAAAGGGAGAGGGAGAGGGATTGAGGAGAAAATCAAGGGTGGAGATTCTTCTTGGGAATGTTGGATGGACAAGATTGAAGGGGTACTTTGGAGTACCCTTGAGGTATGGACAAGTCCTTTGACCCATGTCACATGTGCAAAGTCTCATGCCTCGTGTACAAAGGACCCATGCTTTTGTACACCTTGGAGGATGTGAAAGATTTGAAGAGATTTAATTAGGATTTTGAATGTGCAAGAGGAGGGTTAAGAGGTTAATGGATTTTAACCCACTTAATGAAAAGTTAATAAAATAGGCAATTAAATAAATAGGATGTTTATTTAATTTTTGGGATGAGGATGGGGACCTAGGTAAATTTTAAATTTGTTTATCTAAGGTGGACATTAGAAGAAATATGATTAAGTGATTTAGGCCAGAAATGTGATGCAATGAATAGTGATTTGATTAATTAAATATTATTTAATTAATAAGGGGATGAAAAGTAGATAATTAATTGAATAATTAAGGTTATATTCAATCAATTATAAAGGAAATGCTCAAATAATGACAATCATCAATTTTAAGCGTCTACAAAACTTATAATACTTGAGGAAACGTTGAATTACACAAGCTTGAGTCAAATAAGTATTTTATAACCACTCGCAATGACAAATTTGTAGATTTTTTTTATCATTAAAAGATACATTTGATGACTATTTGTTGTATTTATGTATTTATATTGTAAAATACAATTAAAACTTTATAAAGACTAACCACATAAAAAATAATTTTTTGACAAAATGTCATAAATTCTAAAAAATATAATTGTATATATACTTAATTTATGATGCTTCCTTGTTTGAATAGATATACTTAACATTTTATAGAGCAACTTTGAAAAATAACTACTATTAAAAAGTCATTGACAAGAAAAGTCAACTATCAAATTTAAAACCAAATTATCATGTGCATGGTTTATACTAATTTTATTGTAATACTTTTTATTAATACGATTTTTTTTAAACGAATATTTTTCTAAAACATGATTAGTACATTAATGTTTGTCTTTTTATATATTTTAAAATTGATTAATTGAGCAGATTTTCTTTCCCCTAAATATTGTATTATAACTTATAATTTTGTGTCGTGTGGGCACATGCAAAAGTTACTTGTTCGATAAACTTTATGATTGTGTACAAGATCTAAGAGCGCCCCCCTTAAACTTAAAAGGGATAAAATATAAATGGAATATTTTGAAGCAATAATGTCAATAAGGAATATTAGGTGTACGTAGAATAAAAGAATTTTTAAATTGACTCCTAGGTCATAATTTCTAGGTGATAAAAGAATTATTAGTAATCACCTCAAAGGTAAGATTAGTTATAGTGGGCCCTATAGTTAGTTTAGCTAAATAAGTAGTGATAATTCAAAATTTTGTCAATTTTTTTGGTTGGTGGTTTTATGATTTTTTTTTTTAAATGTAAAAAATAAAGAAAAATGTGTATGTATATAACATATTTTTGGAAAAATAGTGGTTGCATAATTCTTTTCTCTATTTCGTTTGTCACTTCCTCCTTCCACACATTTCAATCATTCATGGGTAAAATTCTAATTCTTAAATTATAGATACTTTGCTATTTTAAGAAAATATTTCATATCATGCATTATGCTTATAAACAAATTCATGAGATTGAATATTTCTAGAACAAATAAGCATCAAGAAATTGCATGGAACCATGAGGTTAGTGTGGGGAGTGAAATACACCCTACAGTATTTTAAGAGTTAATAACTGATAAAATAGTTAATAAGTCATTAAATATAAATTAATTGATTTGAGATGGTTAATATAAAAGTAAATTTGAATGTGCTTTTTACGTTGACTTAAGGATGTTGACAATGAATATTTTATTGTATAATGTATTTAATGGTCAAAAGATACTTTTTAGGATCTTTGAATTGTACCTACACAACTAATATTTACTGCAAATTTATTGCAAATTTTAGTCTCTTTAGGACTAGATCATGCCTATGGTTTATTCTATATTTATTTAGGATTTTGGAATTATATCTGCACCTATTAGATTATAATGAATCTATAATATGAACCTATTAGACATGCAAACAATCCATTTGATGATGCTTTCCAGTATCTTACATTAAAGCTTTCCCGTGACTACTATTGTCCTCAATATTTTCTTTATTTATACAAGATCATGGCACTTAATTCAAGATATATGGTATGCAAGCCGACAATTAACATTTAAAATATCTAAAAATTTCATGTTTAGAATCCATGAAAAGATGTTTGAAATAAGAGATGGTTGTAAGTGTGGTTACACCTAGAGGATAGCTCTACACATGTCATCCAATCCTAGATGTAGGAATAGCTACAATGAAATTTGATTCATACTATTAGGGATTGAGGAAGGCTAATGGATGATATCTAGGTTCATGATTATTTATCATACTTTTCTTTGTTGTCAAAACAATTGATATTTGGTTTACTATAAGGTATGTGGCCATGTCAATGCATAAGGATAACAAGTGTAAGGGCCTCACAATTTGGATGTCAGTAGTATAATGTTGTATTCAAACCCCTATGTCACTATGAATTTTTAATATCGCTTGCAGATACCTCAACCAAGAATCCCTAATAATTTGTTATTTGACATAATTTAGCTTAGTATCATTAACCTTCTACTAGAGATAATGTATTTTTCTTCCTCAAGATGCTAGATAAATACAAAAATTCATTGTCCCAATTGGTATGTTAAAGGTTTGAAAAATACTAATCTTGGCTAAAATTTTATAGGGAGATTTATTATGTGATTTCTAGCATAATTTTCCTTATGTAAATTTTTATACTATTCCAATTTTTCCATATTTTGTGTACAATACCAAAGATTTTATAGAAATCCCTACAAAACAAACTATTAATGGAGAGTCTTCCTTGATAGGTGCCCTTGTAGGATTTCAAGAATTGAATGCTAATAAATCATATTAAATCAAAGCATAAACATGAAAACATCAATGAGTAGTGGAAATGGTAGAGAGGTCACAAGGAAAACAAGGAGGGGTGGGAATAAATATTAAGAAGATCAAATGGACAAATGAATAAAGAAAACTAATATAGCTCTAAAATGGACTAAAACAAGAGGTATAAAAATATTTTTCGAGAAAAATAGATTTGGTTTAAAAGGAAAATGAAGGGAAAATAGACAAGACCAAACTAGGGATTTAGAAGGGAAATGACAAGGTGGGAGAGGAAAAGTGAAAAATAAAATGGTAAAATGGTGAAGATAGGTTTATATGAGGTCTAAATAAAATTAATAGGAAATAAAAAATAAATAAAAAGGAGATTAGGGTATTTGGGTCAAATCTAAAATGAATGGAAGAGGATAAGGGATATTGGGTGAAAAACTAAGGTTTCAAGAGGAGAAGAGGGTGTGAGAGAAGGAAAAAAAGTCAATGGAAGATAATTTTGTATGGATATAAGTAGGGTGGAAATGAGATGTATAATTCAAAAAAAACAAAATCTAAAAAGTGAACTAAGATGAGAGGGAAAGCTAGGGGAGAGCTAGGTTTTTCAGAGGAAAAGGTGAGTATAAGAGAAGGGAAATTTAAGCAAAAGACATCCAAATGTAATAAATCTGATATGGATTTGAAAAGGAGTGAAATTTAGATAAGAAAAGAATATATTAAAATTTATATATTTATATTTAAAATTTATCTATTGAAGTGTTAGTGGGAAACTAGGGAAAAACTAATGGTTTAAAAAAGAAAATGGGAAAGAAGAGAGGAGAAGGGCTATGGAATGAGAAAAGAGAGAAATGGAGCTTTATCATCTATATAAAACCTCTGAAATTCTATAAAATAGTGTCAAAAATATTCGTGTCAAATGTTCTAATGAGAGAACACCATTACTCTAAAACTTCAAAAATTTATCTAAGATGGATTCAAAAGAAGAGAACGATGGAGAGGTTGTAAGTTCATGTGTGTTGAAATGAGAGGGATGGAAAATTTCTCTATATAATTTTTGAGGAAAGATAAAATAAGGAGATCATTTAAATTTTTTAATCAAAGGAGATAAAGAGTGAAATTTTGATTTAAAATAAGGGTAAGAGGGATAGGTAGATAATGGATGAGGATAAATAAAGAGAAATAAATAAATGTTGAGGTTCAAGAGGGATAAGAGGGTCATGAGAGAGTATAAGATTTGATTAGGAGAGGAAAAAGGATAAAATGGAATCAATAATAGTCAAAATGTGAAAGGGTTAAGATATGCAAAGAGCGTAATAATAGAATTACAAAGTATGCAATTTTTATTGTTATATTAAGATAATCATTGACATTTGTACGGATGGGTGGGCTCCCTCCCCCCCCTTCGCCACACACACAGACAATGGATGTCTAAATGGCCGGGTGGTGGGGTGTGGGATGGACACGTGGATTTTGGATCGGGCGGAGATAACCACATTAACATACCAAATTTAGCAATATGCGAATGGCATTGGTAGTTTTATTCGGCAGCCTCTCCGCACGGTTAAATTGAAGGGGTCTAGTGGAATGATGGGCTCAAGTTTCACGAAGTTGGCCGGGTGACACGTAGTGCACGGCCTACCTTTCTCTTTGCGCGGACGTGCTGTGTGATAAGCTCCTTAAATTGCATTGATTACAGGTCTGCGGGGGAGGAGTCTCACTTCATGCGAAGGACAGATTTGCAAAGCTCATAATCTCTATCCGTATTCGATGACTGATGTTTCATTATTGAGCTCTCATGTTAAATTAAGGAAGCCTTCTCCTAAAATACAGTTCGGCCCCTTGGTTTCTGCTTTTATGTTTTTTGTTGCAGGGTGATCCGGGCGCATTTTCGACAATGGCGAGGCTGGCGAAATCGAAATTCACAATCATCATTTCGGCGGAAGGTCTTGATTCCTTCGGGGTCGATACTCCTGTTTCGCTTGTGGCAACGGAAAGGCAAATCGCCTTTAGGGAAGTAACGGACCAGCGTCTCAAACGAATATTGCTTGAAGATGATCCGGCGACGGTAGCAGCAGTGAAAATGGTCCTTGGAAAGGAACATTTAGAGCGTAAAGAATTTCCAAGGGACAATACTCAAATTTCCTCCAGGTTTCTTGCGTCGCTCATGGACATTGCCACACCGAAACCCTTGGCCAAGGATTTGATGGTGAGACTGTTTCGGAAGGATTTGCTTGGGGGCATCGATACTTCTCTGAAGGCAGCCCTCTTGGGTAAGGGCATACCACGCCCGGCGGACCTGGCAACCATGTGGGATTCGGATGAAGCTATCAAAATATACCCCTTTCTTCTGGATCTCAAAGGCTCCGAATTGTCTCGGCATCGCACACTAGCGGACGTGGCAGTGGAGTTTCTGAAGAAAAGAGTGAAGCTAGTGCCAGCAGAGGGTATGGACTGGGTGGAGGGCTTCATATGCTTTGCAGAGGTAAATGGTTTCTGGGCTTAAGGGGGGAAGGGTAAGTGTTTGTCTGGCATGACTGTTAATGTCTTGGTAGTTGTGGTTTCTTTGAACTGGAGTTTAGTTTTTGCAAGTTTGTAATCCTTGAGGAAGCAAGTCTCTGTTTTTTGCTCGGTGCTTCCATTATGGAAATGGGTCAAACTCTGTCCTGTTAAATTTTGGCTGTTTAAAACTCTTCGTTAGAATTTCCTGCAATGCAGACGCATGTAGATCTTTCTGAATATATAAAATCAACTCCTTACGTATCAAAAAAAAAAAATATATAATCATTGACATTTATAAGATTTGTTGTCACCTAATGAAGATAAAAATTGGGATATATTCTTTCTTAATAATTTAACTTGTACCAACTTCTAAATTGAGAAATGGAGATAAATTTTAGCTTTCCATGCATACTTCTCATGTTATAGATTATCTAATTCAAAAAAATTGTAGCTAATCATGTGCTTGTTACTATCAATTTTAATAGGCCTCGAGCCTAATTTTATTTTTATATATTATTTGACCCCTTTAAGTTGCTTGCTACAAAATCTTTATAAACTAATAACAATTCTCTTAATTAAAATTTATAGATGTTATGTCTATTATAATTTTTCTACCCATTGGTCATTTGATCAAAAGTAAAAAAAATATTTATAATGGTGAAATTAGAATACCCATGTCATTTTCCATTTAGTTTTATGCTCATCTTGGTTGAATTTCTTAATTTAATTTAACATTTTGACAAGTGGCATACTTTTCTCCTTGGTCTAGCTCATGGCCTAAACATTGTAACTCCCTTATTTTCGCTTACTTCCATATATTCAGTCACTACATTGAAACTACCATTGTAGCCCCAAGCTTAATTTTTGAGTGGCTCAAGATTAACTTGGTTCAATTTCAAGGTACAAATAAACCTAAGACAAAAGCTTTAATTCCACATTTTAAGTTTCCTACCCATTTTTGCTATCTATGATGAGGACTTAACACACTTTTTGTGTGACATGTTTTTATTCCATGGTATTTAAAAACATTCAACTAAAACTTAATTTAATCTAACAACCTAGGGAATCACAAGAAAAATTAGAGTACACTTAAATTTATAAAGTCTGTGAAACAATCTTGAATCTACACTCATCATCATCTAGGTTAGTTGTATGGTTGTGTATGTTATCTTTGATATTTATCATCATCATTAATCTAAACCACCAAGGGGATTTGACCTAGTAGAGCCCATTCACCTATCAAATTGATAAAATCATAAAAAATGTTTGTAGACACCACCTTGAAATTTTCAAAATTTTAGAATATGGAGAAAAAAATTCAAGCATACATTCTATCATATCATTCTCATGCTGCATGGATCAATTTTGCATGTTAGATTAAGTTTATGTTAATTGAGATCAACCCTATAGTACTCAAGATTGAATAAGTATGGATTTCTCAAACTATATAAACTCTAATACATTTAGTAGACAAGGCAATTAAGTTTTGGATAGAGGTGAATGTATTCAACATGACATCCATAACATTTCTTAATCATCAAATATAAACCTAAGTACCCCTAACCTCTCACATTTAAATTTTGTACATCATTGCAATTATTAGACCCAATTAATTAATTATTTTTAACTACAACTATTTAATTAGTATGGAATTATGTAAGAGAGATTTAAATTTCATTACATTTTTTATGAACTTGACATTCGTACACCCCCTAGGGTCTTACCTTCTTGTTAATTAAATATTTTAGATCTAATTTTATTCTAAGTATATCCTTTTATTTTAGATTTACCTAGGGTCTAGATTCATTTTTATTTATTAGGATTGTCATATTTTGATTGGGGTTTGAGCATGCATAGTCATATACTTTTTTTATC
The DNA here is from genome assembly GCA_007258455.2 of Sequoia sempervirens. Taxonomy (NCBI): domain Eukaryota; kingdom Viridiplantae; phylum Streptophyta; class Pinopsida; order Cupressales; family Cupressaceae; genus Sequoia; species Sequoia sempervirens. The sequence goes on along the minus strand of VDFB02053299.1, from coordinate 18,954 downwards.
CTACTTACCCACCCTTGGATAATCTATCATCATGGATTTTCATAGGTCATTTTACTTAGTTGATATACATGCACAAATTTTTGAATTTTATATATTCTTCTTTTGTAATACATTATATGTCCATCCTTGATAATCTCATGATATTTTATGATATGGGTGAGGATTTATTTTTAATGGTAATGTTATTTTATCATGTACTTACTTTTACCTCCTTTAATGAGTTGGCTTGTACATATCCTTCCCTTTTAGACATGCTTACTTCACTTGTCCATAAATTTTATAGTGGTACAATTGCACCTTATACTTGTGATAATTATGACCATGCTAGTGACATGACTAGGGTGATGAAAATTGATGGGATTACATATTCATCTATTTGTGATTTTTTGTAAATTTATATTATACCTATCTTATATTTCATACTAGCTATTTATCAATATATTGATGTGCTTTCATTTAATTACCTTATTTTATACATGATGGTTTATTTTATGAGGATAATTTATCTACATATCATTGTAGCCTTATAGATATTCATAGTAGCCTTCAACATATTGAAACCTTACATGGTGATAACATACATCTTGATATTATCTTATTAGCTTCTTAGGTTTGATATAATGGTATATAGTAACCTGAGTTATTGCATAATTATTCTAGCAGTATGACAAATTCTTTTTTGCGTGTTAAATCCTTCTTGCTTTTGAATTATAAGAATTTATATGATGATACATTAATGATTAGTAAGTTTAGAATTTATTTGAAAGATAAATCATTTTAATGGTTTGATTCATCTTATTTTCTTACACTTATTTTATGGATTTATCAAATGCTTTTATTGCTTATTTTTAAACCTAGTGCCCACAAGGATAATACAGACCTATTCATACCTTTTCATAACTTATATCTTGATTATTCTTAACCTACTATTCATATGACATATGCATGTTATTCTCCCACCTTTCATGATAATACCCCTTTTAGTGGACAAAACCTACTTTTCATGTTACACTTAATTCAGAAGATTATCACACAGTTGTCCAAACATACACATCAAAGTCTAGTTAGAGACCAAAAGGTTCTATTACAATAACCTAATTTACCCCATAATATACCTAATACTTTTCTGAAGCCTAGATTTATGAATAAATATCTAAAGGAATATGATATAATTGATCAACTAAAAAACACACAAGCTAATATTTCTCTTTGACATATATTGTGTACCCCTCATTGTATAAGGAGGTAATGCACCAATCTTTAAAAAAGTTAAAAATAAAATTTGACACTCCTCCAAAACACATGACTTCATTGATTTAATCTATTATAAATAAGGACTGTTGTAATATATATCATTTGATGATGCACCATGAAGCTCCCACATGAGCCAATTATTAATGAATTTTTACCTTTAGGCATTATGGTGAGATAAGACAATTTGAACCTTTAATGATGTTAGTTGAAAATGAACCAAGGTTGAACATATGAATTGAGGATTATTTGAAATAATTGAAGGTAGATCCATTAAATAAATAGCCTTTCAACCTTACCATTAGAATATTTGACAATGTGGGTAGAATATTTTTAGGCATAATTACTCTTCCCATCACACCTGGTCCATCCACATTAGTTGGTACATTATTCCATGTGACACCTATAAAATTATTTGACAATGTTATTTTGGGTGTTTGCATTGCAAGCAACAAAAGTCATAATACCTATGTATAAATGTGTTAAATATTATTATAAGGGTAAGAAGTGCCATATATCTATAAATCCTCAACCATTCAACCTTTTCCAAATGGTAGATAGCTCTACAAACTATATTAAAAAAACATCCATTTGATAATATGCCTATCAATCATGACCTAATTAATGCTAGTCATTTGTGTAATAATTATTAGGAATTATAAGACTTTACACCATGAGTATCACATGGATGTAAGAACTTATAACATGCTATCTACTATCTACTTGCATACATTGATCTATTTAAAGATATAATTTGTTGCATTTAATGACGAGAAAGAAGCATATGTATGTGAGTTATTTTGAGGTTATTACTAAAAGAAAACTATCCTTTTCCCCTCCATCACTTAAAAAAATAAATGGTCCTATATAAAAACTAGGCTATAAGGTCGAAGGAATATGAAAATGTGAACAAGGTACGCTTAATATTATATATTTATAAGAGAACAAATAACATTAATGGGTTGATTATCAACTTGAAGATATGACACATTTGTTGGAAGAAAGAAAGGGAGAAGATCCTAAAGTAGATTTGTGATTTTTTATTTAAGCTTTAATAATGTGTCTTTATTCATTTGTTACATGGGATTCATTTTCATTAGTTGATCTTTATTTTATAAGGAAACAATAAGATCATATACTATTCATTAATGAAATTGAATGCTTTTGGTAAAACTATATGAGAGTTTTGTTTATCAACATTTCAAATTACAAAGTATGGTCTGAAATGTTAATACAAAACATTTTCACATATTTTTACCATAATCATTCAATTTTATGTTTATAGATTGCGTAAATATCATGTATATGATTGATTAATTTATTATAAAAAATAAGTGTGAGATTAATTATCCATGATTACATCATTCATATAAGCACATACAGATAGAATACCCACATGAACATAGAGAAGAGCATTTAGAAACTAGAAAAATTAGTAAATTAAACTTATCTAAGTATCTATAACATAGTCAAACTCCATATAAAAAATAACATAAAATAGGAGTTTAACATCATGTGTCAACGCATCCAATAATACATGTTTTCAAAATGGTAAATCATGACATGAAAGTTAGATAATTTCACTTGTGGGACGTTGTCTTGATGACCCCTCCCCCATCTCACTCTATCATGTATCCAAGTTTGGTATCTTAGCCTCAACCTCAATCATTCCTACAACTCTGATTTAATTCTACTAATCTCCTCATAAATGTTTGTTATCTCTACTTACCTTGCTCTAGTCTACATTTGAGAGTTTGATAATTTTTTAAATACCAAGGTATTCTCAACATCTCCTCTTAGTATGGGCATCATTTCCCATACCTTGTCCTATGCTATCTCATCCTTAATCATACAACATTCCTCTCCTATATAATAAGGTGTACTCTATTTTTGCTCTCATATATATCTTATGAGCATAACTCACTAAATTGAATAGAGATGTGAGGTGGCCAACAACCTTATGATCTCTCTCAATCTAATAAATTATCATAATGGGTAGACCTCTAGTTAGCCACTCCACCATTGAAGAGATAAGAGCTACCTAATTTACTATGAAACCTACATATTATATGTCCACATATTCATCAAATTATATGGTGACCTACCTAATTCAATTCCATTTATGACATGTCACTCCTCACCAATTGGTAGATATAGTAGTGGATCTTAATATAATGGTGCTTGGTCATCGCCTCTTTCTTAAACCTTCTCTCCCTTAATTTTTACTTGATCTATTATCAATATCAGTGCATCTCTGAGGGAATCTAATGTATATAATGAGGTGGTGTCTTTACATCCTAATATGATCAATACTCATCCATAAATCTCACGTCAGCTCCCTTTGGCAACATAATGACCCATTAACATCATCATCATTATTTATAGAATCTTAATCACTTATCAATGACCTATCCACCTCCATGAACCTAAATGGAAAAAATTGATGTCTATAATACAAAACTAGTGCTATGGGAATCGCTTCATAAATAAAAAACTATCTCAATAGCCACTCAAAGTGAATCCTCTTCCAATAAAACAGTATTACCTCCTAGCCCCACCAAGTTGATATCTACCATCAACATCACTAGCTATCTCTACATATATCCTCCATATAATGTATCATGGTGTCAATCTAATTTAATGTGATCCTCTCTTACCATTAACCAATATGGGGTATATCTTATTAATGAATCAAAGGCTTGTTGACCTCAATGACAATGGGTAATATTGGATAGAATTGAATGTATATATGGCCATACAATCATAATTATAAGAGAGATGTTACTCTAATTAATGTACCTCCACAATCTATTAACCTATGTAAATCGTCATATAAATTAGTTGATATGAAACAACCCCTTATAAACAACCATTCAAGCTCCTCAATCTCTTGAGTATTTTAGATTAAAATATATGAAATCATTGAATGCTTTCCATTTGGTAAGACCAAAATACCAATCATCACATGTAACCACTTGTGCCCCTGGGATGTCTATCCATCTGCAATAATAGAATATGGGACATTGTACCTCCCATTACTAACATGACTAATACACTAGCAATACAACTACAATTATTTTTATAATGTGATGTAATGCACTTATACTTGTCTACCCCAGGTAGAAAGCTTTTTAATGTGCCCCTTATCTTGAAGGGTAGCAATATTTTTAGTAGAAAGATGAAAGGTATTAGTGTTTAAGTATTGTCTCTTTGATAAGGTGACATGTATGTAAGTATCATAGAAAAATGGAGGTAACTAAACTTGATGACCTCAAATAATGCCCAATCTATGTCCATATGTGGTGACAATCTCCTACCCTCAACTAATTGATGACCATGTAGTTTCTTATAGATATCCAAATTAGTTTGCATTCACAAGCACACAAAAATTATTGCAATTCAACGTTTATGATAAAACTAATAAAAATGATTGATCAACACATAAATATCACATAAATATTTAGTGTTTAATCCCACAAATTGAATCCATACATGTAGCATAAATATGATATATAAATGATTGAACATCATATAAACATGTACTTTTCATCAATCCCATGTGTTGTGGTTCAATCCGATGGCTTATTAAAAATAATAACTATGTTATTTTTAGGAAATTTTGAATCAAATTTAGATTTTGAAAAAATTACAAAAACAAAAAATGTGTCAAAAATGGACTCATCATATATAGAAGTGCACTCCACTCGAAACATGCACAAACTCTATCTACTTATATCAAGATATTTCATCTATGGTACACCATGATTATTTCTCTTAATATGCTCAAAATGTTTCCTAATAAGGGTAATGGTAAAAATGGAATGTCACTTTCAATTAGTCACCTTACTATGTAGCTTGGGTGCTCCTTGTACCCCTTCATCCCTATTTTTGAGACCCAATGGTTTTACATGCCGGGACACATGTTTTTGGCTATAAAAAATGACATGAGCATATTTTTTTAGGCATTTTTTGATGATGCATTTATTTCCATCAATATCAAGGTAACATTTATGAAACACCTAGTCATGATTAATTGATATATTTAAATCACATTCATTGTTGTTTGAATACTAACAATGATACCTCTCTACTATCTTAGAGACATGCAATGCTTAAACATGTGTCATTTATCACATGCTTAATCAACATGCCATGTGTCATTTTATTTTTGCATGATTTATCTTTCCATTGAGGACAACATTGGGCACCTTCTCACCTCCTAATTATATATGCTTATATGAAATTATTATTCAATTTTTATTACTTGCTTGTAATAAAATTCTTATAATATTTATTACATACTATATTTTGTTATACATGCTTATATACTATTTGGTTATAATTATCATATACTTTTCTCCTCTCCTCCAATTCATTACATATATTGTATACAAGCAATTGAATGGGGCATATATTGTCACTAACACTAGTTTATGGTTGATATTTCAAATAGTGACTAGTGTTAGACAAAGACTCATCAGAACATCTAGACACATATTGATCATATTATATGTACTTTCATAGCATGGATATCTATCACATAGGGATTTATCACATTATATCCCCATATTATGTAGGGACTTGTAAAATTCACCATACTGCATGGAGAATTGACAATAATGTTGCATCACACAAAATGATTGCACTACCCATGTCATGCAAAGTCTTAATACATTGCCACATCATGCAAATTTTCAAATTGCATGGTTAGATCATGTAAACCCATATTATATTACCACATCTCTTAGAGTATTTTTTATCACTTTTTATATATGTGAAATTTTCTATCCATTCTCTCTACTTTTCATTTTATATAGATAGTTTCAAAGAAACTTGTAGATTGTGCTTTATTTTTATTATGAAGCATAAACAATTCACTCTATATCTTATTTTTATTTTATAAGTTTTGATGGAGAGCTCATATCAAGGAGAATAAGAGAAGAATTATATTATTTTTTAAAGACATTATCCTTCTATGAGTGTGTATATTTAATTTTCATACTAGTTGAGAATGTCCATATCTTTGAAATGCATGATTAGGTTAGATTTCCATGCACAATAAAGTTGGGGGGGGTGATTTAATGGAAAATTAACATACCCAATTTATTTATAGTTTAATTTTGTGCCCATCTTACCGAAATGACTCAATATAATAACGTATCAAAAATTAGCATGTTCTTGTACTTGGTTTGGTCATGGCTCAATCCATGTATACCTTTATTTACCCCCATTTTACATGTATTCTCATACTTTCACCATTTAGTCATCATTATTGTACTACCATTCCCACTTACTTTCACATATTCATCATATTCCTTGAAATTGCCATTGTATCCCCTAAGATTCATTCAAGAGGTCAAGACTAATCTAGTTCAATCCCAAGGTGCACAAGAATGAATTTGAAATAAAAAGCTTCAATTTCAAAATTGAATTTTATTACCCAGACTTCTACTAGCCATTTTGAACCAACTTAACATACATTTTGTATAACATGTTGCTATGTCGTGGTATTTAAAGACATTCAAGAAACACTTAATTTAAGCTAGTAATATAGAGGATTACAAGAAGAGTAATTAGAGCACACTTTATTTTCTAAGGGAATTAAAGAATGAAATCTACAATCATTCTTAGTTATGGCATTCACATGTCTTTGAATGTTATCTTTGTCATTTCTCGTTGTCATTAATTTGGCCCATCAAATTGGTTCAACCTAGAAGAACTCATTCACCTAACAATTCAACAAACTCCTAAACAATATTCTAAGGCACCACCTTGACAAGTTCAACTATATGCAAGATGCAAGAAAATAAGTTTTTAGATTCACATTCCATTAGATCATTTATGTGCGACATAAATCAATTTTGCATATTAATTCAAGTCCATGTTGCTTGAAATTGACCCTACAATACTTGAGAATAAATTACAAGAATCTCTTAGACTACACAAACTTTAAAACATCCTTCAAAATGAAGACATTAAATTTCTAAACAATAAAAAATAAATTTAACATCATTTTTTATATCAATTCTATGTCCAACCACCCCTAGTATCTTACATTTAATTTGAATGCTTTGTTAAGTTATTAAACTTATTCCTTCACAATTTTTTATGGGGAAATTTCTACTTTGGACCCTTTTCATGCATGAGCAACACTAAAGCCTGTGCACATACTTCAAAACATTGTTTAGGGCGAATCAAGAGCCACTAGATTAGGAGAATGAATTTAGACAACTAACTTTGTCTTATTTGCTTGGCCGGATGGGAAGGATTCAATCATTTGCATAAAAATGCTCACATGGCTTCCTCTACCTCTACAATACAATCATTATACTACTTATTTTAGTACAATGTAATAGTATTAATGATTATATTTTCTACCTACACCAAATAAAATACATAAATTACAATTATTTTTGTGTTTTTAAAAGTGCATGTTATAAATTTATTTAAGGGGTCTTATAAAATACCAATTCACATGTTGTGCCCCTTAGGCTAGGGATTGTGAATTGAACTAACCAAGTGAAGACAATCTAACTATATATTAAAATTTATAGTTGAATGAGACAAATTGAGGCATCTGTAATGATCTCTAATAGGACAATAGTATGGGACCAAATCATAATTTAAACTCCATATTCTTTCCCTTACTTCATATACATTGAATGTGTGTTCAAGCCTTCCAGATAGACATCTATATAGGGTAAAACATCTGTGAACCCTAATACTAAAATTGGTTTTAAATTCAAGATGACTGAGATCTTCTTTGCTTTTGGAACATTTGAACTACTTGCTCTCATTCACACTAGACATTTATGAGTGATTTGAGGAATGTGCTAGTACGAAGTTAACTACTTTCACTTGCATGGCTCTTTATCATAATAATTTCAAATTAAATAAAATATCTATTTACTTTTTCAATCATTTTTTTGGGGGTGTTATGTTCTTATTTTATGATCGTTTTTCGTTTTTAGAGTTGGTGCTTATTTAGTTTTTAATTTTATTAATCTGAAACATGATCTATATCATTTATATTTTTTGATAATTTAATTATACGTTTTAACTTTATTCTATTGTATGATCTTTTCGTTGAAAAAATATTCTTCAAAAACAAAAGATACATTCTATTGTTTTAAAAAACATATAATTCAAAAGTTAGATAACTCTATTTATTAAATATGATATGTTTTAAGTTAATTTATATATTTAATATTTATGGAAGATTAAAATTGGTCTATTGGATAAAAAGATATATAATTATTACGTCAAGAGGCATTATATAGTGAAAGCAAACCTATGTCAATAAAAACTCAACACATTTAATTTCACGTGAAGATTAACTTCATTTTATGTTTAAACAAATTTCATTTGACATGAAGACTAACTTCATTTAATGTTTTAATAATTAAATTTTTTTTATGTGAATAACTTTTCCATTTACTTAAAAGTTATTTTGTATTTACTTCAAGAACTATTTTTATAAGTAGATTACTTTGTATTTTATATTAAAAACAATTCAAATAAAATATATAAATATACATATGAAAAATGGAAATATTAAATTTATTGAATAAATTATTTAATACACATTTTTTATATTAAAATATATTTTAATATTTTGCAAAGAGTAAGTTAAATAAATTTAATATTTCAAAAATGTCATTTTAATATAAATTAAATATTGGCAAAATACCATTGAATATACATATTAAGGTTACATTTTCAATATTTAATTTTATAATTGAATACATATTTTTTATATTAAAAAATATATTTTAATATATTTTTAATACATATTTTTTATATTCAAATATATTTTAATATTTTGCAAAGATTAAGTGACATACATTTAATATTTCAAAAATGCCATTTAATTCATGAAATATGTTGACTAAATTTATTATAAATTAAATATTTCAAAAATAACATTAATTATACAAATCAAGGTAACATTTTCAATATTAAAAATACCAACTGCATTCTGGTGATGGCGCAAGATTGGCCCAGCTGATTCTTGGAGGTAAAAGGTGGGGAAATTTTCTAAAATGGGGGAGAAAAGATTGGAGGAGAGAAAAGATTGGAGTGAAGGATAACCGATTCTCAAAAACAATTCTTGATATGGGATTAAAAACAAACAAACAAACCAGCCAAACCAAAACCAAAACCAAATTCTTAAAAACGGTTCTTGATACGAATTTGTTTGTTTGGATGATAGGAGGAAGCATAAAACTTCTCACGCCATTTTTAGCTAGGAAAGTAATACTTAAGAGACACGCCAGTGGTCTGAGTTTGGAGAGCTAAGAACAATTTATGTGAGAAGAACCGAAAGTCTACCATCAAATATTGCCAATAGCAACGGAGAGTCGATTCTGGACTTCTGAATCACCTGCTATTGAACACCATTTTGAGCTTCAGGTAATCATATTGGTGTATGATTTATTTATTTATTAATTATTTAACAAAAGAAGATAGAACTAATCTACTGTATGTATCTTATTACCTGTCTCCAACCTTGCCTTTCTCTCGATATGGTTTAACTAGAACAGGCACACCACACACATAATGAGGATTTCCTTTGGCCAGAATGATTTTTACTTTTTTTGAATATATGAATGTAACAAATCCAAACATAGGTATTTGTTGATAAGGTATCCTCACATCGTGTATAGGCCTGTATGTCCTAATATTGATCCACAGTGTTACGAAATCTTGATCTTTCTTACTTACAGGTATGTCCTAATTTTTGGGTAGGTTTTTTTCGTGTCAAGGCAAAAGAAAGGTTTTTGGTTTTGTTATGACACACCATGCTTTGAAAAGGGCTAGGTATTCTGCCCTTTCAATAAGGTGTGGTTGTTGAAGATGAAACCTTTCCATATAGTAAGAAAAATTCTAAGTAATCGTACATTTTATACAAAATCTAGAAGTTTATGAAACTTGGCTAATATTTTCCAATATCATTTCTCATATTTTTTAGTTTGATGAAAATAAAAACTATATCTCTATTTCCTTAAAGATTATTTTGTGTGTTATATGAATAAAAGTTGACAATTTTCAAAGGAAAAGAATATTGTTTTATAAAAAATGAGGTTCGTTTTCAACTTCAATTTACAATTTTAAAACAAGTCAACTCACCAATATTGGCAACTGAAATTATTCCAATGGAAGACAAGCAAATTTTACCGCACATGAGAATTGTTAAATATGCATATATTATAGAAGGCTTGGTCTTTTACATAGTACTTTCTTCTAACCAATGTTTCAGTTAGACATTATTTGACAATTGTCAGCTATTGCTTAAACCGCACATTTAATCCATATGCAAGATGTTTCACACAGTCACTTAGATATGCCTTTGCACATAAAAAGGAGAAATGTTCATAACATGTCCATGACTCCATAATCTTAAACAATGTTATAATACATATTTCTAATATTCATACCTTTTCTCTTTTCTCCTTCCAATTTGGGTCATGTTGGTATGATTCTCCTTCACTGTTAAATTGTTAGATTTGAGCATTGGAGTTTACGTTTATTTCATACATAGTATTGAATTCTTAGATGGTAATTTTGCATCAAGATGTACCTGATTATTTGTAGTGATCGAATAGTTTTGTTGGAGTTTCCTATTTTGTTTTTATCTCCTAAATTTGTAGAAACGTATGCATCAAATCCTCTATAAATAAAGAGGTAATTGTAAGTTGTTTTAATTAATAGAAATTGCGTGATTGATTGTTGCAACACTCGTATCATATTTTTCTATTTTATTTTCTATTTGCGATCAAGTGCAGCCTCTATGAATTCTATCATCATCTCTATTTATATGCATTATGCCACTGATGGGCCTGCCTCTAACTCCTGCATATCAATAGAATGTTCTAATCACTTTAACTAGCAACAAGAACGTTGTAGATAAATCCACCATGTATCATTTTGTAACTTTCGATAAACCTTCTCTATCTTTCATTCTAAATCACAAAATATTTTTTACCCTTTTTACAAAATTAAAAAGGATTAACCACATATTCTGCAACTTTTTATTTATTTATTTTTAAACTGATTGAATGAAATGATCTTGGTCTTTGTTTTTAAGCAACCATACCAGAACATTCGGTAAGGTTAACCACTTAAAATCTATTGGATAATTTCCTCGAAATATTTGAACTTTATTACATCCAGTGAAAACATTTTAGTCTTGTCATTAGGTAGTTTAATGATTTAAGAATAGTTCAAATCTCAAGGTTGGTTGGTTTGAGAAAAGCAATTTTCACTATTGCCATTTTTTGTACCTTTTCTTCAACAATAGTTTCAATTACATTGAACAAAAAGGAAGTTTCAGTTTCCTGAGCAGTTTCTTAGGTATAATAAAGCTAGATGTCATCCAAGCTTATATTACAGTCTCCCTTCAAGTGGGTGCTTACATTAATTAACAGTGATAGGTATCGAAATCTTTCAACAAGTACAGTTATCATTAGACCGAATAATGCTCAATAAGGTGTGTACAAATTTATGGAGAGAAAATTTATTTGGTCCTATGGTATTTGACATTCTTCCTCTTTAACTCCACAGTTACTCCACTATTCCAATGTGATAGTAGCTAATGCTAATTCGTTGCATTTTTTAGCATAGAACGAATGCAACTTGTGCATGTCATAAAGTAGTTCTATTTAGTTAAATAGATGGTTTTTAAAGTTGTACAAAATAATGAATATTTTCATAGCAGTGGATTTTTTTTCAATTTTATGCAAGGTCTTCAAGTAATGTAAAAATGTATAGACTGATTTGGACACCTTAGAGTCAAACAAAATTGAAGTAGTTTCTTGAGAAATAGAGTACAAATAAGATTAGTTTTTGTGAGTGACAATATTGTAATATTGTCATAATATGTTGGTTACATTTGTTCCATGACAGTTTTACAAGCATTGAAGTGGTTTTAAAAGAGTGATGTGGTTGTTTAGGGTTTAGCAATACAAACTAGAAAGGCCTCTTTTGACTACTAGAGGGGATAACTAATTTTTAACTTCAATGGGAGGAAGTCATCCCCGTAATTAACACCATCATTATGTATAACATTATTATTTATCTTCTTCCAATCTCTCAAAGGATACAGTGAGAGTTTAATGATGAAATTCACCAACTCCTAGAGGAAAGGCAGTGTCACTATTGGCACTGTGAAGTTGGAGGTCACCACTCATTTCATTGCTGAAGCTACGGGTCTGCAGAATTCTGGGCTAAAATTGCTAAAAAAAGTGGAGCAGACTACCAAAGGTTTGTTGATAAATTTCTTCATGAAGGCGAAAATCTCAAGTGTTTCCATAATGGGTATGCCAGACTCAAACTCCCTCCTCCTTTTGTTCTTGTGAATCTGTTTGTTATGCGTTATTTTACTCTTGAGGGTAGGTACATGTCGGTTCATGCATATCACTTCCCTCTGTTAAACCATATTAGGCATGGAGAGCGTATCAATCTGCCATTTTACCTGTTGTCCTCCTTGCAACTTAACATTGAAAAAGGAGCTAGCCCTCCCCTCCACCAGGGTCTTATGCTCACCTTGTATAAATATGCCTTGGCCCTAAATCCTCATGGCAATCCCTTAAATGCTAGGAATGAGAACCTTGACCGGTCTGATGAGGGAAATGTGCAACAGTCGGAGGAGGAAAACCCTATTGTTGATGAACTCTCGATTGAAGAAAAAATTCCCCGCCACCCTCCTACAATTCCCGCTAGGCATGTGCTAATCCCGACTAAAAGCAACTCCCTAGAGGCTAATGTGCCTAATCCTTCTACCCCTTTGTCACAGAAGAGTGAGGATTTGCGAAGTTTTCAATTACATCTTATTAGAGTGACGCTTGAAAAGAGGAAACACTCTCCTCTGCTGTTGGAACCCCTAAAAGTGAAGAAACCTAGATGTGACATTAATCCTAGAGATGTAATTCATATCTCTAAGGAAGGGAACCAAATGAAGGAGGCTAAATAAATTTTACAAGGGCAAGGGAGTGGTGGTAGTGGAGGAAGAAGGTCGACTCGTCTAGCAAAGATGGCCTCGAAAGAGAAAAGAGGAAAACAAAAAGTGTTAGTGAATGAGGAGGAGGACTTTGGATATAAAGATTTTGAAGCTCAGGAAGAGGAAGAGTTTGAATAATTGGATTTTGAGGACACTGCCTATGAGATGGGGGAGGATGGTTCAGAGCAGGAAAAAGAGGAGGAAGAGGAGGAGCAAGTGGAGCCTTCTGAGGATAAGTTCGAGGTCAAGAATGAGCAAGATGTTGAGTTCTTTGGAAGGGAGAACAAAGTCGAGGATATAAGTAATGAGTTTTTAAAAAGTAGACTAACTTTCTTGCAGGTACAGTTTGAAGACATGGAGAAGGTGCTAGTTACTCTCATGAGAGTAACTAGTATGTTGATGAGAAGAGCAATGCTTGGAGTGGCTTCTGGTGAAACGAAGCTTACTAGGAAACTGAAGAAATAGGGGAAAACATATACCCTGAAGCTGCTCGATGAAACAAAGGGCCCTGACTGGTGCAAATACATTGCTCTCATGGGAGAGTATGGGGACTTCCTAAAGAAAGCCAATTAATGGCTTGTGTTGACGCTCTGTTGTTTTTTGATGGGTCTTTTGGCTTTCAATCATATATGGGACTATTTTGTTAATTACTATAGGTTATGGTCGAATACCACTTGGAATACTTTTGATTTAATTAATGGTCTTTGTAGATTAAAATATGTTGGTAAAAACTTTATGTTTTTGATTGATAATGGCTGGACATTGGTTATACTGTTAAATTTTGGCCTGCGTGCTAAATCTGATGTTGTTTTTTGGTTTGAAGGTGGTGTTGTTTCCCACCTCTCTCTACTCCTTTTTGTTCTGTTACTGTAACTATGGGATCAAGGCCCTTCCTTGCTTATTGTTTCCCAATTTTCACCTATGGGCTCAATCAGGTAGGACAAATTGTGTTTCAGATGTCCAAGAAGGCTAGATGGGACATTTGCATCAGGGGTTAAATTATACATCTGATGCTAGGTCACAGGGAACTCAGTTGGAAATCCTGCCTTAGTCAAGTTCGGCATGAAAATCCTCTAAGGAGAGAGAGTCGCCAAGACCTTCCAGATGTCTCGTTGACTAGAAGGGGCCTCGCTGAATGGAGGCATCATCGCCATGAGGTCTGGCCGAGAGGGAGTGGTCTTGCCGAAAGGAAGAAATATGCGCTCAGGGAAATAGAGTCATTTCGGGGAAATGTCTCAGCGACTTATGAGAGTCTTGGCGAAAGGGACGCCATCGGGTGAGGTTTCACTACAACTAGGAAGCTTCGGTGTAACGTCTTGCCAATCCGGTGAAGTCTCACCGAAGTAGGATGCCTTCGGCGTATGTGTGGGGGCTCCGCTATGTGGTCTTGCCAATATAGAGAAGTCTCCCCGATAGGGAAATTGAGCTCGGCGAGGGGATGCGTCATCGATAAAAGGTCTCACCGATAGCAAGAGGTCCTGCCGACAAAGGGTGCTTTCGGTGTAATATTTAGAGTTCAGGAATATGTCTCACCGACCCGATGAGTCTCACCGACCGTTGAGCATGGGAAGATGGGCCCTCGCCAAAACAAGATGAATTCGCCAAGATGTCTCACCAACACATGGATGTCTCACCGATGGAGGAGCACAGCGTTATAAGGATATTGCCTTCGGCAAAAGGTCTTCCCGACTTGATAATGTCTCACTGAAAGAAGTGTTGAGCTCGGGTAGAACGGAATGCGTTCGGGGTGACATCAAGGAGCTCTTGCCAAATGCAGATGACTAGGCAATGAGATGGTGACATCGGTATGACTCCTGAGGGCTCGCCATGTTATCTGGCCAAAAATGAGTGTCTCGCTGATGGTTTCAGTGATATCGATATGACTTTTGTAACTCACTATGTGGTCTTGACGATCATCATGTGTTATGCCGATAGTTGCAGAAAGGTATAATCGCATCGAGGGGACACAATCAGTGTCTCACCAACATGCAATTTTGCAGAGAAATTTTGACCACCTGAAGAATCTATGTGGCATCCGTTCAACCAATCAGAGGGAGATACAAGCGGATCGTTGGCAGCTTGACAGTGCCAAGAAGATCAACAGGGTGAAGGAGACGTGGATCAACTCTGAGCTCTGAAGCATTCAAAGCAACTCGACAAGGGATTCAAAGGTGGACACGAGGACCAGAAGTGAATGCGATAGTTGCAAAAGCTCTGAAGGCTTCTCCTAGAAATGACTCTTCACTGACATGGACAGCAGGGGCACACTTAAAGGCAACATTAATTTCATGCAAAAGATCTAAGGGGAGATTTTTCTGAAGTCTAATATTTTGTAAGCCCTAAGGGGGCCGACACACTTTCGTATATATGGCATTTTTTTTGCCTTTTGGTAGTTGAGTTCTTACTGGTGTATTTTTCTTCTTTTGGAGACTTCTGAGAATTCTTAGGAGAAAATACTGGATTTTGTAACTCATTCATAGCATAATATATAGAGTTTACCTTAATCATTGCAGATGATTCAAATTACCATCTTGTTATTGCAAGTGTCATGCATTTCAGGTTAATGATCAAGTTATTTTGTGAATTTATTTCATTCCTTTATAACTTTATCTTGTATTTCATGCCTTCCTTTGCAAAAGTATCATTAGTCAAATCACAAACTGTGTTTACATAATCACATATGGATTCTAGTCTATAAAAATTATTTTACTCTCTGGAAAAGTGTGTGAATCAAGCCTATTTGTGACGTATTAATGCATAGCTTATACAAATTTGATGTGTAATCTTATGATCATTAACAATTTTAAAGTGTCAATCAAGTATTCCACTGCTCTTATCAGTTTGGTGTATCACCATAGTGTCTAGTTTTATTTTTTTGCACTCCTTCTCCCTTTCCCTTTACTGAATCAGTAGTTTAGGTGATACCAAAGGAAGTCGGCCTTCTCTGGAGGTTGACCTCTGTTTAAAAGAAACCCACATCTTTAGAGGTCTTCCCATGTTACACTAAGGTGTTGAACATCAGGTTCAACAAGGGTGCAACTTCATATTGATAATAGTTTCTGGCATGCCCGGTGGGACTAGTTCCACCTTACATTGTTGGTTTGGTATGCAACCAACAAGTTTCGGACTTTACATAAGTCATTATGCATACTTGGCGACTCCATAAAGAGGAAAGAACTTCAAAATCAGCACCTTCTACAGTTTATGAGAAGAGTTCAGACAAGGAGCAGCTCGTCCCCTTTCGAATATTTGCAACTATCACCACCAAGGAGACAAGGTAGAGCAACAGAAAGGCCAAGGATAAAATTTGTTTATTCCAGAAGAGCCAAATTTACTCCTCCATCTCTGAGATCTCATATTGTTGTCCCATCCTCTAATTTTCCTAGAGTGGAAATAAGCCCACCTCAGCCACCTCTAATGGATGCTCCCAGAAATCAGCCTTTTGTGCCATTCGATGGAGATAGTCCATTAAATTTGGCCCAACACAACGATATACCAGTGGCTGCCTTAAACAATTTATCAATCTTCACTGGGGAAGATCAGACTACCCCTATTGAGCACATAAGGAATGTAGCCTCATTATGTGGAGTACATCACATAACTCACGAAGATGTAGCTGTAAGACTGCTTGCTGCATCTCTCAAGGGTAAGGCTTTACAATGGTATCGGGGTTTACCAATGAACTCTAAATTGCAACATGGGATGATTTTGGTGAGAAACTGCACACACAGTTTCAAGATAAATTTGATCACTTGTCTCTGGTTGAGTAGTTGACAACTATAAAAAAAGCTCCTCAAGAGCAAATGACATATTTTAATTTTCAATTCTAGAGGACTTGGTTTTGAATTCCTGTAACAGTGAGGCCATCTCCTGAGCATTTTTTTTATACTTTCTTAAAGATTTGAATAGTGAAATAGCGGTCATGACACAATCAATGGGTGGCGAATCTTTTCCAGGTGCATAAGAAGTGGCAATCAGGACAAAAAACTATTTGATTCAAGCAAGAAAAATTGCCCCTAGGCCACCAATGCCTATTTTTCCAGATATACAGTCTAATACACCTTTGCTCGTACCTCCTTTTACACCTCTACCAGCTGTACCAATGTTGCCAGTTGTTGTTCCAACCGTTGTTAAACAAGAAAGTGTTGTTTCAGGCATGTCACAAGAGTTACAAGAGATCAAAAGTTTGTTATAGACTTTTGGTAACAAGTTGGTGAACTTGGAAAAACAACAATCCTATACTAGGCCTTATCAGCAGCAGAATCAGGCCTCAAGTCAGCCTTTTCAAGGTCAACAATAGCAATTCCAGGGGAATAAACAGCAGTATCAAGGTAATTACCAAGGCCCAAGACAAAATATTGCTACAAGACCTTTTCAAGCCTATAATCCAGCTCCAATTAGTGTTGTCAAAGAGCTTGTTCCTGTTCAAAACAATTTGGCTACGGATTATGAATGGTGTTATCTGTGTAATTAGCCACATAATCAAGCTACATGCTCTAATGGTGTGATCAACCAAGCTCTTATGGTGCAAAATGTTGTAGGTGTGCAAGATTTTCCTAAAGAAGGGTATTCACAACAACAGGATCAACCTACAGATGATTCAACTCTCCTAAATTGGCAGAGAGAAGAATTTTGTGGAGTGAACCAGGATGACACATCTATTGCTACTAATACTAGAGCCAAGAAGAGGGCTTTTGAGATAGAACAAGCAACAAATAAAGATAAGGGAGTTATTGGTCCATCAAATCAGCAAGTACCATGCATTTTGCAGCGAGGTCATGACACTAGTAAGGAGCAGCCTTTACATGCTTCATCCGCAGGTCAAGTGCAACCTAACCATGCTGTTGTAAAGACACAACCAAAGGTAAATATATTTGCACCCTTCAACATTGTTGAAAGTATGAAAAAAATGAATGTTTCAATTTCAATGTGGGATTCTTTAGCAATCTCTGGTCAAATAAATTTGTTACAGTCAGCCTTATCAAATCTAGTTAGTTCAAATTTTCCAAATGAAGTCTCTGTAGGCCAAACAAAGTCATTTTTAACCAATGCACTTTTGGATACTACCGCACAACAAAGTAATGGTGTCAAGCCCCCTCCTTTCTATGTTTCCTTAATAGTGGGGAATAAATTGGTGCACAATTGCATGGTTGATAGCGGGGCTAGCAGTTCGGTAATGCCAAAAAAGATTGCAGACCGGCTAGGTTTACAATACCAGCCATTAGAAAAGGAAGTACTTCAATTGGATGGGACAACAATAAACACTATAGGTGTTATTAAAAATTTGAGTCTTACGCTACATATCTGTCCTAATTTTTGAATCCCGCAAGATGTGTTTGTCATAGATTTGCCTCCATTTTTTGCTTTATGCCTATCTAGAGACTTCACAGCTAAAATTGGAGGGTATTTATCTTCAGATTGGTCCCATATGCTTTTTAGGACCAGGTATGGTACTAAGGTAACTATAACTTCTGAGTCCCTTACCAAGGATCACATTGAGCCTTATGTGCCATCTGTTGTTAATGTTAATTATGTTGTTTTAGAGGATACTGAACTTGCTTCAGCACAAGAGTTACAAGCTATGAGTGTACCTAAGGTACTCCTGAATGAATGGGTAGCTGAGAACGTGATTGATAATCCAAATGAGCTTATTCAGGATGTTGGCCTGGGCAATTATGTATTGCATGAAGTTGGGATAGAAATGC
>VDFB02053296.1:0-23318 GCA_007258455.2 Sequoia sempervirens | reverse complement strand
TTTCTTCAGGGAAGTTGTAAGGATCCATGGATTGCCTTTGAGCATTGTTTCAGACAGGGATGTGAAGTTCATGAGTCACTTTTGGAAGACCTTATGGAGCAGATTGGGTACCAACCTATCATTTGGATCAGCTTACCATCCTCAGACCGATGGTCAAATAGAGGTGGTTAACAGGGTGCTAGGTAACCTTCTAAGGTTCCTAACTAAGGAGTATGGATAGACATGGGATATGGTTATCTCACAAGCTGAGTATGTATACAATGATAGTGTGAACCGAACCACAGGGAAGAGTCCTTTTGAGATTGTGTATGGGATGCACCCAAGAGGAATATGTGAGCTCAAAGATCTTGGAGCTATGGAACATAGAAGTGGACATGCAAAATATTTCAGTCAGACCATGAAAGAGATTCAGGAGCAAGTGAAGAAGACAGTCACCAAGGCTACACAAAAGTTGAAGGAGAAAGCAGATTTGTCAAGGAAAGATGTGCAATTTCAAGTAGGAGACTATGTCATGGTCCACATTAACAAGTCAAGGTTGTAGAAGGGAATGTCAACCAAGTTGCAGATGAAGAGAGTAGGACCCTGCAAGATATTGGCCAAGTATGGCAAGAATGCATACAAGGTGGAGTTACCTACCGATCTAGGAATCTCACCAGTTTTAAATATAGCTGACTTGATCAAGTACAAGGGATCAGTCAATGATGTGGATCAGAACAGTAAGGAGATCTTCAAGGACATCAATAATCTGTCCTTACCTAATCAAGACAAGCCTCAGGAAGAGAAAATCTTGGAGGACCAAGAGTGCAGAAGGCTACAAGACATAAGGTGTACATGGAGCACCTTATCAAGTGGAAGAACAAGCATGAATCAGAAGCCACATGGGTTCAAGAAGATTAGTTCAAGAAGCTTGGTATTGACCTGTCATTGATATCTCCTTCCATTCCTTAGTGTTTTGGCTGAGAGGGGGAGAATGGTGCAGGAGCACCTTGGAAAAACACCTAGGAAGCAATCTAGGTTGAATTTTTGTTTGGGTATGTTTTTGTGAAGGTCATGTTGACCATTTAGTTAGCTTTTGAGGATTTTGAATAAATCTTGATCTATTGTGATCAGTGTAGTAAGTAGTGAAAAGGATGGATGAGTGTAGTTTCTCATTTTGGCCTAGGTTGCCAACATTTGGGAAAAGTTGGAAAACACAGCGGGTTTTTCAACTCTTGCTATTTGATCATTAGAATGCCCGTCCAAGGGTTGTTAAATGCTTGGAAAACCTTTAAAAGGTGGCCCTCAACCTGGAATAGAGGTTGGAAAAGCTTTGTACCTGTTGGAGTTTACTGTTCAATTGGAAAAGCAATGAATTTCTTGCAATTTTCTGATTTTTAGTTCTTGTTATTGTGTTAATGGAGGGTTTCAGGCATTGAGTTGTGTGTGGCACGTGTGGTATTCATTTTGAAAGCTTTGTGTGGTCATTATTAGTGTTTTTTCATCATTTCTTAGTTTTGTTTTTAGTAGGTTTTGTTTCTTTTCATTGCTGATCAGTCCAGTAGACTGTTATTCATGGAGTCTTAGACCTTTGTTTTCCACTATACCTAGTGTATAGCCCATGGGGAATGAGGCTAAGCTCCATTCTTGTATATAGAATAGGTTTAGGAGATTGTAGGAGGAAAGGTTCCATGGAAAAGGTCCTCTCCTAGGTGAGCTTGCCTGTGCCTGGCTAGGAAAGATAGTAAAAACAAACACTAACGCAACATGGGTGACCATTCCTAGGCAACCCAAGTTGTGTGGTGGTTGCAGGAGGTCTTATAAATGGTTGGCATGAAGCAAGATATCTCACCAATCTGTTTGGTGGTTGAAATAAGCAAACAGTTCACTGTGAGGTCAAGAAATGGCCTAAAAAGCCATAATTCCCACAAAAAGAGGGTTACGCCTGTGTACGGTCTATGAAGGCCTATAACCTCAAAAATCTTGGAGAGGTAGGAAAGTGAACTAGGGTCCCTTTTGGAATTTTGTGATGTTCTTTAGGAGGATTGGAGTTTAAGCCTACTTTCTCGGGTTAGGAGGCCTAATTAGGGCTCAAGGGCTAGTAGCCCTTCTTAAACCCTAGAATAGGGTTTGGAGTGAATGATGGAGAAATGGTGATTGGTGAATGATCAAGAACCATAGGGAGATGGTTTTGAATCTATGGAAGATGACACACACCCCTGCATCAAGTTAGTGGAGCTTGGAGGTTTAGTTAGCCTTTAGGGAGATTAAGGGCTAAGGAGAGAATGACAGAGAGAGAACCAAGATTTGCTTGGTTAGGGAAACATAGATGATAGTAGGGTTGGCTAGGAGAACCAGGGGTGCCTAACAAGCATTAGGGCCTATAGGTTAAGAGGGTGGAGAGTGAAACCAAAGGCGATTGCTAAGGTGAGACCTAAAGCATGGGACAGTGAGTGTTCCATCCAACCCTACCCTATCAAGAAACCATAGGTAAAATAAATCAATATTCAATAATGAGAAAAGGAGCAACCACAAGTACATTAAGCAATCTTTAGTACAGATAAAAGGAGCAATCACAAGTCCAATAAAGCAATCTTCAGTAATGAGAAAAGGAGCAATCTATTGTACAATATAACAATTTATATGTGCATGATTTTGAATTAACTCAAGCTTGGAAGAAGATATCTCAATTAGGGAAAATACCATGATTTGGAAAGCTATTGAAGATCAAAGAGCTTGGTGATAGGTTCAAGTTGGCATTATAAGCCATTATTAAAGAGGCCCCAATGTCACATTTAGGACAAGAGGAGGAAGAATTTAACGTTATGGAAAATCCAATTGTGTTGAACATGTTCAATTTAGATTTACGCTAGAATAAAGAGAAATGATTTACCTATTTAACAAATACAATAATGATAGATTACTATGACCTACGTAGCTAATTGACAACTGAATTTTAGAGTCTCATATAAAAAATAATGAGCATAAACAATCAAATGATCCATGCCATATTTGAGTAATTTTTATTGGAGTCTTGGACACTTTCATTACTAGTAGACACATGCCAGTTTAGTTATAACAGATGGCCCCATACTTTGTATTGGACATAAAGAATTTCAAAGAAAACTCAGAGGAGACACACATTAGTCTGGCCAGGAATATCATAAACAAAAAAAACTTAAGTGTT
This sequence comes from Sequoia sempervirens, assembly GCA_007258455.2. Taxonomy (NCBI): domain Eukaryota; kingdom Viridiplantae; phylum Streptophyta; class Pinopsida; order Cupressales; family Cupressaceae; genus Sequoia; species Sequoia sempervirens. The sequence continues at coordinate 20,155 of VDFB02053296.1, read as the reverse complement.
CCAAGCAAAGGGGCCAATAGAATAACATATTTGAGTAATTTATATTGGAGTCTTCGACACTTTCATTATCATTAGACACATGCTAGTTCAGTTATAACAGATGACCCTATACATTGTATTGGACATTAAGACTTGCAAAGAAAACTAAGAGGAGACACACATGATTTTGGCCTGGAATATCATAAGCAAAAGCAATGTATGAGAAAAGGAGCAATTTTAGGTATAAAATACTAGTCTTCATTATGAGAAAAGGAGCAATCTCAGGTATAATATATCAATCTTTAGTATGAGAAAGGAACAATCGCAGGTATGATATACCAATATCAACATGCTGACTTCTATGATAAGCATTTAAATCCATTTCTTTTGATAAGTTTTGAAAATCCATCATCTATGAATTTGAATGAGAATTGACTTTTAGTGTCCCATGGAATGGGATCAATCAAATAAGCCATGCAATATTTGAGGGGGATATATAATCCAAGAAGAGCTACCAACAATGTTTCCTATGGAAACTCCAACACCATTCTCATGGCTTGAGGTACTTGTAGTAACACTTCTAAGATCTTCGGTACACCAAAGCACTGCATAGATGCCTATGTTAACACAAGAATCAAGCCTAGAAGAAGGCATATCAAGTGACATTAAATTATCTAGATTTGAAAAACTATTGAAGATCACTTAAATGGACCATGGGACATATTGAATTGCTTACAATTCCTAATGGGGTTTATGAAATTCAAAAAAACATTTAGAAATAAAGGTGAACTGCCAAAAAAGCATATGAGCAAAAGACACTCAAAAAACATTGGGCAAGAGGAAGTTATAGAAACCATCTCCTATGCATATGACAATTTCTAATAAACCTCATTCAAGCAATAGTATCCACAAGAGTATGAAGCATTGTTCTAAAACCCTAGAAAGGAATAATGGCGAGTCTAAGGTAATCAATAGCAATATAAAATATCAAAACCAGGGCAACTAACTTACCTCAAGATTATGCACAAATTTAGAAGAATATTACACTGCAACTATGAACAAGTTGATGAAAATATGAAAACAAAAAGCAGCCTAAGGATAAATTAATATCCAACCAAACTGTTAAAGGGTCATATTTGAGGGTAACTCCACTATCTGCCATGTTTTTTTGGACAAAATAAGTGCCATATTGTTTGCTGGAGAAAACATGCCATAGCTAGAAGGAGAGGTTCCCCACTACTAGAGAAAATGTGCCATATCCATAAGGAGAGGTTCCCCATTGCTACTTCACAGAATAATTCACACATTCTTCGGTACGAGAGCTTCCAAATTGATGGAGAAAACACGCGTGGTAAACATTTGCAAGTAGGAGCTTCTAATGACGACAATGAATTAAATAACATTTAACTAAAAAGGGCATTTATTAAAATTAAAAAAAAACTTAAAAATATTGAATGGTCGAGATTAAATCAACCGTATTGCATTGCTTCTAATGAGTTTTTGACTATTGATTTCATAATTAGCTCTGTAATTTTCAAATAGGACACGCCTTCAACGTAATAAGCAAAGAAATGGTTACTTGGGTGAGATGTGTGACGATTAAAGTTGTAATATTTTTTCATGTCCTTTTGTTGAGTTACGGGAAGCTTTTTATGTATGCAATTATTATTAGTATGAATATCTAAAATACATTTGTTTAAATTTTTTCTTTTTTATTTATGCGGCAAGGGTGTCCCTGCGACTCAGTCTAGCTGTCCACAAATGACTTTGGGTATCTGGGATGAGCTAGGGCGAGAGTAGCCCCCTACGGGTGGATTCCATAGCCCGCATACAGGCCCACCAGTCAATTGCAAGAGCAAGGGGTTGAGCCTGAGACCTTTTTTTTTTTTGAAATATTCTATTATTTTATGTATATTGTTGGATTCATCCTTTTTTCATAAAATTATTTTCAAATTTATGCAAATAAAGTTGATTTAAAATTATTTATTTATTTATTTATTGTTCTTAAATATAATTATTCATAGCATTCTCATTAGTCTTAGTAATTTAATTAGTGATATAAAAATATATATTTTGAAGTAGAAAAGCTACATCAAATTAAATGTCATCGAGAAAAAAAATTATCTTAATATTTATATGTATGCATATTGCATGTAACTTGCATTGTGGTTAGCCAATCAAATACCGTCAAGAAAAAAATAAATTGTCTTCTAATGTTTCTATGCATATTTTAGACAATGAAAAAAATTATATCATTTTGTAACATTTTTATAGATGCTATTGTTTAGAATTAACAAATTATGTGCAAGGTGCTCGATAACTAACTTATTAAATTAATGTTGTGTGGCGAGGTGATTAAATTAATTCTTTTATTTATTTATTTTGTTCATATCATGTGTCATGGTTCATAATGCACTAGTAGCAACAAATACAAAATGTGAAGGAATACAAAAGGCTAAAATGACATGTAAGAGAGCGAGGTAGAAAAATGACACACAAAAACCTAAGATTGTGAGTGAAAAGATTATAGATGGATTTTTCTCAAGATCTATGGTTATACAAAAAAGATACTTGTATAAAAAAAATTATTTGATTTCATTATTTTTAGTTGTGTTTTAATGAGATTTTCTCATGTGTATTTATGGTTGTGTTTTCTTCAATTTCATTTAGGGTGTGTGGTTGGTCTCAAGTTAAAATTTTATTTTCATTTTTTTTTATGGTATAATGGTTGCAATTTGTCTCAAAGAGTATGTTTGGGACTTTGCAAAATGATGGTTTGAAAGTTCATTGTTATTTTATAGTGTTATTATTTTCATTCCATTATTACAAATATTTGTGAGTGTATTTTTAAAATGGTTCTATGTTCTCTTCCCTTTTAGTGCTATGGACTATAGAGAAATTATATAGTTTTGTTTTTGTTGAGCACTAGAGCTTGGTGGGTGTTAAGTAATAGCGTAGTTAGGATTGTGTCACTATTCCCATAGGCATGCCACGAAAATATGGTTTGTCTTTAACTTTTGTAGGTTATGTGCTTGGTCTAAATAGTATATTTTATTTTTGTTATGGTGCAATGGTTATGTATAAGATTGAGAGTGAGTTTGGAACTTTGCATAGTAAAGGTTTAAAGGATTGATATCAAATTATATAGTTTTCTTTCTTTATCATTGTGATAAATATTTTTCTTTTATGTTTTTTAATTTTTGAACAACTACCATTTTTGAAAAAAAAAATTGGGATTCTAAAGCAACAGTAACCCTAAAATTATCAATTTCTATTTTTCATAACACTTTCCCCTATAGTATAGAATGCTCTAGATGTAGTGAAATATAGTTAAAATAAATATGTTCCACTCCATATTATGCAAATAATATATAAAGGATAGAAATATCCCCCAAAAATTCTACAATTGAATTCATAAGAAGATAAAAGGTGCAATATTTTTTTACCTTGGGACTTAAAATAACTATTTAGGATAAAAGTTTATATGTAGACTATCCATGAAAATTTTGACATATTTATTTCTCCATTGGACAATATAATCATTGTAATACTAGAATAACCAAATATAACAAAAATTATTTTACAATTTGGTTAGTTGAATGATAACATTGTAGTGTTGGAATTATTATTTACAAAGAAAAAATAAAAAAAGTCTCAATCTTCTATTTTAAGACCATTCATGTTTTTGGGGTGGCTCTATCTTGACCCATACATATACTCTAGGACTTATTTTGTCATGATATTTTATACAAGTCTTTATATTTTATTATCTTCCATTATGTTATTATTATTATTTTTTTATGGTGTCTACTTCTTCCTTTTGTAGTGTGGCACCTTGTTTCACACTTCAATGTCTCCCCATTCCATGTGTGCCACTTTTTTACTTGTCTTGACTATGAGTTGGTACTACAAGCCCTCTTATATTGTACTTACCAATATTTTTCCACCATGTGTGGTAATCTTTCCTTTGTGTAATGAGTTTTCTTAGATTTTGGTGGTTTCAATTGATGTTGTGAAACTATATTGTGTGTTTTTTTGTGGATTTGGTCTCTCCTAAAGACACTATTCCATTTCATATTTGTGATTTTCTTAGTTAATTCAGTGATAGGTTCCCTTCTTCTTGACAATGCATTACTTGCTATGAAGGATCAAATTTGACCACTATCAATATTTTGAGTGCATGTTTATCAATATTTCTCATGACCACTTTTGTTCCCATCATAAAAAAATTCAACAAGATTTGTATATTTGTAGTGGACTTGTAGATCCGTTATATCAATCTAGTAATGATATTTTTTGGAAACTTAACATTTTTTCATCTAAGGTAGTTGCTCATCATTTTGGCATGCTTGAATTTTTTATGTTGCTTGTTAGCTATTAATATTTCTTTCCTCTTTTTGATGACTAATATTCTAATGGGGTTCAAAATATTTACCTATCCTACCTTCTACTATTTATCATTCCTATTGTAATATTATGTTTTAAGTTCACAAGTTATTTTCAAATATTTATGAACCTTTATGGTCAACTTGGTTTCTTGTTGGTGGTATCCTCACCATTTATTGGTTTTTCCTTGATGTTTCATGGGAGTTGGTGTGTTATTATAAGATATGAATTTAGTCTCTTCCTTGGGTCCTACACACAATCTAGATGGGCTCATTTATTTCAAATATCCATTTCCTTAGCTTTATGGAGCATTTAATACTACATTGTTTGGTGGCTAAGCTTGAATTAGTTTCTCTATAGGTTTCATTAATTTATCGTTTATATATTGGGTCATCTTAGTCGTTTATATTGATGGTACCACATTTTAGGTTCTCTTTACGCATATCTCGCATGCTACTTGCAAGTTTCTTTCTATATCCCACTAGTCATGATAAGATGGAAAAAAATGAAATTTCATTATTCATGGGTTAGAGATGGAAAAAGGGTTTGTTAAATAATTATTGGTTGGGATGTAAATTTCTACATAATACAATAGATAGAGAAGATAAGGTTTATCTTTTATTCAACATGTTACATATGAGCTAAGCAAGCTATTGAAAATAACAATCCATGCTTCATTATTTTTGTAACTTGTCAAATGAATGAATACAAAGTATAATTTTTCAATTATATGAATGTATCCATGAGCATCCTATATTTTTTCTATATCTCGATGACTTATCTTGATTGAATTTTCTAATTTGAGCAATGTTTCTGATTGGTTTTACTTTTTAGTCTATGCTATAAAATTCCTTGTAATACTTTTTATGATGTTTCCTTTTAGTGAAATATAGGAAGTGTAGGTATCTACTTATGGATGTGTAAAATATATTAATATGCCTATATTTGAAATATATTTTATTTCTAATTTTTATATTGAACCTAACTTATGTGTATATTTTTCAAACATTTATATCTATGCCATCTTCATTGAGGTATCATTTTGTGTTTTTTCTTGAATAACATTGTTTATTAATAAAAATGAATAAGTAATCAATATTAAGGAAGAAATCCATCTACCATTAGTTTCAATATGCTACCATCCCATTGCACTTAATAAAAAATATTAGACATCAAACTCAATAGATATCATATATTCCTAGATCACATTGGTTTTTTAACTACTCTTTAATCATAAATTATTTTTAAAACTTAGGGAGAAAATTCATAGTGAAAATGGATTTTTATTACCATTGTATCCATATGAAAAATGAGATAATATGATAAATATCATAAGGTTAGTAAAAGAGTACATCCTAGTGTACACACCATGCTTGCTACATTATTTTTTAAAGGTAGTATATCCTTGGCTCAAATAAAACTTGCGCAAAGCTATGTGGTAAAAAATTGATAAAAGTCTTATTTGTTTTGACAATTATTTTCCTCAAGGTGTAATCCATCACAGTTAATTTCTATTATTACTCAAGTGAATAAATAACAAAATACCCCTTAATTTAGTAGAGCCAAAATAAATATATATATATATATATATCCATTAGTCCTTTCATACCAAAATATAATCATAAGACTTTATTTCACCTTTTATGACATACTCCTAGGTGTAGGTGATTATGCAATTGCTTATGATTTATGGATCCACATGCTTGGGCACCAATAAGTTGGTATTGTTTCTAAGAATATTTTAATCTATAAATTACTTTGAAGACCTTGTAGCTCAATGGAAATTATAATTTTTCTGGCTTTTAATGTGTCAAGTTGACATCCCATCAACTTGAACAAACAAATTAGTTTCATTACTAGGGAAAATATGATCAAATTTTTAAAGGAAAGAATAATTTTACATTGTTAAGGAGTAGTTTCTCTTGTAGGGGATAGTAGGTGACTTGGTTGAAACAAGCTTAGCTAAATGGTCAAAGGAAGAAGTTCAAAATGTAAATAAGGATATAGTATATGGTTTTTGAAAAAAATTATTGTGTCTCATGCAAGAGATTTTTAGGCTCCATCAAAAGATAACATCCAAGTAGGAACACCTAATTCTCTTTGTGATACCATGAGGTAGGTACGTCTAGTAAAAACACTATATTCTTTAATAAATAAGGGATCAATATCAATACACTAATAATGAATTCAATGATAATATAATTGGAATCAAAGGAGATCTCATAGACATGCATGAAATGTGTAAGGAAATGAGATGCTAGTTGGAAAAAGTAATGGAGATAGATCTAGAAAATCTTTTATTTAAGAGTTGGGAATTCTTGATCGTAGTGTGATGATGTGTCAAGAAGGTTCTTACCATAGATTCTCCATTCCTTTGAACCTAGTAATGAATTTGACATGAAAAAACCTTTCATGATACCAATGAACTTGAGAACCTAGTGAGTGATTAGTGTTAGGTCCTAAAATAATGGGTCCACAATCTTAAAACTTCTTGTTATCACCAAAGCCAAGGATACATCATGGAGAATAAAAAGGAGGTTCATCAATAGATTCTATATGGTTAAAGGCATTATTTGAGTGTGGATAATCTCTCCTACATTTTGAGCTTATATTAAACTTGGGAGGGTGTTTGTAGAGGTCTCCTAAATATTTTTGTAAATCAAACAATATGAACAATATTTTAATAATCAATAGTTATACCTTGATGTACACTTGATACCTATAGTTGTCACTAGGAAAAGATCAAATACCCATATGAGACCTCTATATAGTGGATAAAACACCTTGCACACACACACACACCTATAGATATCAACTTCATTATAATTTTTTACATAACTTAGAAAGGTGGAACATGCATGTTCATATTCTTTGATGATAAATTAGTTTAAAGGTTTTATTAAAATATTTTTTAATTTTATTCTATTGAATCAAGAATAACATATACAAACCCAATTTAAAAATAATATAATCCTAAAGCTAACCAATATGGAAGTAATTTCAATGATAGATTGATTTTCCCTTTACCAATATGGACCAATTATTTATCCATTGGTAAATATAGTTGTGAACAATGAAGAGGATGCATGAAGAAAAATATCAATAATGTAACACCCCTCCTTTTTGTACTCTGATAATTAGGCAATGTTTTCCTATGTTATGCTTCAATCATGTTAACATGTGAATTAATGATGCCTTATGATTTGATTATGTTAATAATGTTAGCTTTGTCAGTTAGTGATATTGTATTGGTGAAGGGGACGGGGTTGTATCACTCGCTTGCGAGTGCCCTACGATTCTGAGATTTCCTCTTCACGGTGTGTCTGATCTTATTATGTATATATGCACGTTCGACATGCTCTTGGTTGCAGGTTGGCAGGTACCTGACATCGACTCCACCTGGTTTCCAGGTTTGAGCGTGTCCATTGACCAACGGAAATTATTTGGGAGATAGTAGCTAGGGTTTCCGAACCAGGTCGTCACCCTAGTCGTAGCGTGTTGTTGGTTTGTCGTTGGGGCCAGTTGTTTTACCTTGGTCAGTTCTCCTTGGATGTTTATTTAATTTCAAGTTAAAGTTTATGGAATGTCTTGCGTAGTTTGATTAATGATTAAATGTGTTTTGTGGCAAGCAAAAAAAGTGATTAAATAGCTTTTGGAAATTATAAATAAGGAATGTTTTGTTTTTTTGAGATATTGGAAAATTAGTGAGTAGTTAATTAATTTAATTAAATTAATAAATAATCTAATTTCGAATTAGACTTATTTTATTGATAATTTGAATTAATGGTGTGAATTAATTAAATTATCCCTATGAATTAAAAAGTGTAAAAGATTTAATTATTTTGTTGAATGCAAAGTGCTAAAATAATTTTGAATTCAAATTGGAAATAGAAAATGGGTTAAAGTTATTAGAAAATTCAAATATTTTCTTATGCAAAGACTTTGGGGTAAAAAGGATATTTCTGAATTAGTTGACTTTTTGGCAAAAGATATTTGTGTTTGGAAATTGAAATTGAAATTTGAATTGTGTTCAATTTAAATTGTTATTGAATTTGAATTTGGAAGTGAAATTGCATTTGGATTGAAATTCAATTTGAATTTGAATTAAAATTAGAATTTGAATGTGAATTTGGGGAGTTGAAAAGAAAAGGATATATTGGATTTAGGGCTTTTCTTTCAACTCCTCCATGGAATTCTTGGTTTTGAATGCTTTGGTGGAGAAACTTGGAGGAGGCAAAAATGGTGGAGTTGAAGGATTGCTTGGAAATCTCCATGTGCAAGCTTGTAAACTTTGGAGAAAACATAAGGTTCTACATTTTTCTCCCTTCCTCTTCTTGTTCATTTGAAGGATTAAAACATAGTTTTAGATTCAATAAGATTCATAGAAAAGCTTTACATTTTGCAAAATTATAAATGGAGTTGGGAATAGGATCTAAGTAAGGAAATTACACCAAGAACTAGGGGGAAAAATCAAAGAGAACTCCATTGTTGATCTAGTTTTGAAAACGCATTTGCATTTTTTTGAAATAAGTTCTATTTTACTATTTGGGTTGAGATTATTTCCTCAATTTGAACATGAAATCAAGATGTGGGTATATTTATTTTTGAATTCCATCCTTTATATTAACATATGTGATACCCACAATTATCTTTGCAAGATAATTGTTATTTTTTTGAAAATTTAAAAAAAATATATGGTTAAACCCAGAAAAGAAATATCTGGTAATTTTCGTTTAAAAAAAAAAAACGCAGAAATTTTTAAATAAATATTAAATTTATTTTGTGGGGAGGTGGGAGGTCAAACCCCACCCCCCACCGCCGCCGCCGCGGCGGTCGCTATGCGCAGGGCGCACAGCTCCGCCGCCGCCGGCCGCGGTCGCTGTGCGCAGGGCGCACAGCTCCGCCGCCCTAAGGCAGCGGCGCTGGGTGCCCTGCACACAGTGCCCACCGCCACCGTGGGAGGCGGTGGCCGTCCCGGGAGGCAGGGGCCGCGCGGCTAGGGCGCCGACCCTTGCCTTTTCAAATGGTTTTATTTTTTTATTTTTTTATGTATTAAAATTTGAAATTTTAAATAAATATTATTTTATATTATATTTTTATATAATATTTATAATATTTAATATTATATATTATATAAAATATAATATATTTAATATTCATTTATTTAATTAAATGAAATCTGGTTTAGGATTAAAATATATTTTAATTCTAATTGTTAAATCGTAAGTTTTTATTTTAGAAATGGTTAATGGAATAATATAAGTTATTTGATATTTTTTTTTTTAAATAAAGGAATTTTTTTAATAAGTCCATAAAGTATATTATGTTAATCATGAGGTTTTATTTTGGAAGTTGGATTTAATTGGAAAATCTATGTATATGTTTTTGTTATCGGTTATTCAATGGGAGGTATATTTAAAGTTATTTAAATGATTCAGTTGCAAATAAAATATCACTTTATTTGATATATCTAAATAATGATAAATGTTAAATTGAAACTTTTAAATCATCATGTGATTTTTCTTTATGATTGCGAAAATTGATATTTCAACATATTGTCGTAAATTGCAAAGAAGTGATTTCAAGCTATTATTTAATGGCATATTTTGTTTATTTTTCTAGATGCTTGATTATATAATATAATTGTGGAACTGAAAGTAAAAGACGAACTTATCAATTAACCTAAATGATTTATTAAGCAAGTGATCTATCTATGTTATGTGATCATGAAACCTAGGGAGAACGGTTGATTTGAATTTTAACCAGATAGCGGCACTAACATGTTTTGATTATGAATGTGGTTATGAAATTTAGAGTAAATGATCTATTCTTCAAACCTTTCAATGTCGTGAAAATAAATGGGATCAATCGATTGGATGAATGCAAGTCATAAAAACTGTGTTTGAATGGATTTAAGAAATCCGAACATTAGATTACCTTTGTGTCTGAAATGTTTTCAATGTTAATTGCTCGCCTTCGATGTTGGGGACGGAGAGTGAATGATTTGTGAATCTTCCTGTTATGGGTTCAATTATGGTATGGGTGGTTATTCGTGAGTTTATATGATTGTTGGCTGTAAGTCATTTCTTGTTGATCATGTAAGTCTTCCAGCAGTGTTTTCTTGAGATGATGCTATGCCTCTTATGTTTTGCTTTGGTTATCTTGGTTTATGTGTGAGTTAAGCTCAAGTGGTTACCTGGTTCTTTGAACGGGTGGTATGACCTTTTGATTCATGGTTGAGTCGAGTTTCAGTTGTTATGTGGGTTTCATTATGTAGTCAACCTTGTGTTAGCCTTGGGTAGTGCACGTTTTGGTTTCAGTTTTGGACATCCGTAGTGATGTGATGCCTGTTAAGGTGTTTGGTTATTTGTGATATATGTTAGTGCATTGTCTACCCTTGGCATGTGGTTGAGTTTTGTGTTGTCGATAGGGGAGTGGCTTTCAAACGAGCGCCGGACCCAAAGTGGTTCCAGGATAACTCGTGTGAAAGTTAGTTAATTAAGTGGAAATTAAAATAACTTACTAGGAAGAGAGTAGCTTGAACATTAATAAGATAATTTAGCCTCGCTCATTGGCTCAAGGGCTTGTACGAGACTTGAGATGAGTCGGGAAGGCCTGGAATGGCAAGATCGTTATCTTGTCTTCGCGAAAGATAACCGATTCCGCTCTGGTGGGCATATGGCGCCGGGTTCGTGAGAGGTTACCAGGATATCCCGAGAGGGGGGCCGGGACCTAGGAAGAACACCATTGGATAACCAATGCAGCCTTTGCGATGACACTCCTCCTATGACAGCAGTCGGTATGGTGTTGTACCGTGAGTTTATTTTGTACAGTGATGGTACTCGATTTTGTACTCTGGAAGCATTGTAACCCTTGTGTTAAGTGATGTGGGTTTTGTCCTTGTTTTCAGTTCAGTGAATGTGTTATCTTGTGTCTAGTGGTAGATGGTCTTGTCTAGGAAATCCGGTTACTATCTCCTAGCGGAGTGGAGTTACCTTTGGGTTCCACGTGAATTGAGTGGCGTGCATTTCTCTTCCGTTGGTTCTTCTTCATGTTCGTGTGTTCGTGATTTCCAGCTGGGGAGCTCGTGGGAATCAGTTGCTTCTCATGCCTTATTCTTTAGTTCTTATTGTATCTTTTACCCCTCATTTGTTTCGAGGTGGAATTTTGTAATTGTAATTATGAGTTTTGGTTTTACCTCATTCGGGGAATGAGTGATGTAACCTTATTGTTTTAATGTTAATTGGAATTTAGAGGTATTTATTAATCCTTGTTGTAAATCTTTCTTGCATGGAATGTATGTTGTCTCATTTCCTTAAGTGCTTGTGTTTCAGTTTATGTTAATGTTATGTGATGTTGGGTTTTTAAGTAATCTTTGTCTCGTGGCCTTAGAGGTTGTTGGCATTATGAATTCACTTTACATGTTTTATATTTAAACAAATTTTTTTGGCACGTTTAAATAGTGAATTGCAACTTCCTCTAGGGCTGTTGGGCATTACAAATAAAACTAGTTTAACAATAATATGAAAATTATAGATTAAGCTTTTGTAATAAAGATACTTAATAAGCCAGAACTAGAAATGTAATGCATCATAAAATACAATGGAATGACTATTGAAAACCATTTTTAATAAATTAGGTGCTATCATGCTCACACCAAATCTTTATACACTAATGCCAAAAAAATGGAAACAAAAAATATTTAACTATGATAATATATCTCCCTAAGTCACAATAAATAGCCATAGAGATATTAATTACCAAATAATGTGCATTAAAAATACCCTTCGTATATTTTAAAAAGTGTATCCCTTCATTGACACCTTTGAACTTCAATGTTTGATACACTAGAAATAGCTTGAGACACCTCCAAAACAAAAAAAAATGGTTAAAAAGCTAACTATTTGAGAGAATAAGAAATAAAATATATACATCCATCATTTCTTGAAATTAAAAAACATAGGGGAGCATTGAGATGAATAAAACATCAATGATTCAAGGATACCCACATACCCTATTCACAATAATCCATGCACCATGCTTCATGTGTCAAATTGGATTAATAATACCACAAATAGATCAATCTAGATGGGATGTGCTAAAAAACCAAGTACACATTTGTAAATCCTATCTTAATTGATTATGCCCATAGATCGAACATGTTAGGGCATGGTTGAGCTAAGAAACTCCTTAAAATGACAATAGGGTATGACATGAATACCATTGGGTCTAAAAAGTCATACCAAAATATTAGATGCAATAGATGCAAGATATTACCTCATATTCTCCTTAAATATGCATATTTTTTATTTTTAAAATATTTGTAGGAATCATGTGATCTAATTTAACATATACAAAAATCCATTAGATCAACTTTGGCATTTTAAAATCATTTTTATCTTTATCACTATAGTGTGCATGCAAGTGTGCGATTTTTATGAACAATCATTTTTGGATGAGGAAAAACATAATCTAGAAAATTATGACATCAACCCTAGTCAAAGAAAGTTCTGTTGGGCATGTAGGGAGGTAAGTAAGGTCAAAATATTACAAATGTGAGAGTTTTAGATTATAGGGTGTTGGTATGAGGCTCATACCTCATACCTATGATTGAGGTATCAAGGATAGGGGGTGGTGAGAAAATTATACAATTCAGGTGCATGGAATGGGAATAGTTCAAACATGTGATTTTGATAGGGTAATACACTTCAAAATGTTGGGTATTGGGTGTGTGCAAGAAGTTGAGTCGACTTTTTTAGCCAAAAAGTGGAATTGTTTTCCCTTATTTTTAGAATTTGTCACATTTGACCTTAAAATTTGAAGCACTTAGAGATGGAATCTTCAAAAAAGTCACTAATCATAAAATGTATTACTCAGAGTGTAGTTTCCAAATATGTAATTTATTTTAATACCCAAATGATACAATATGATTTTCAATAGGCATGTGTCTAAAACCATTCTTTAAAAGTCACTTTTTTTACCATACCATGCACATGTACATCATCCATATTTTGACCTAAATAATTGTATTTTTTTTAATCCTTTTGGGAAAAGATTTGTAACACATTGAAGAGTGCTCGTGATATTTTTTTGTAATTTTTTTGTTAATTTTTTACTAGCCATATTTGTTATTTTGAAAAATTGTCATGTACTTCACACATAAGATGGCCTAAACTTATCATCTTGTGAATTTTTTCAAATTGAAAAGAATTGTTTAAAGATTGCCTACGTATAATTCTTTTTTCAAAAAATTATTTGAATAAAATTTTATTAAAATACTAAAAAACCTTGATATTTCAAGTTTATGGATGAATTTCATCAAAAAATAGTTGAAAAATAGAAAAAATAATCTAATTGTAAGAAAAAAATTCCATATTTGGAATCTACAAAGTCTCATCTATAATGGGCTTTAATTTTGTCAAAAAATTCTACAAAAAAGGTCTTCAGACATGTCTAAAGTCACTCTTTTCTACTAACACCAACATCACCTTCAAGTTGCAAGTCAAAGTAGGTCCAAAGCTAAGGGTTGACTCCCCAAGCCTTTTTTCTGACCCAAAACCCATATCGAAAACTAGGCCAAAAATTTAAATTTTTAGAAAAGGGATCTTGTTTGTTTTTTAATTTTTTTTAAGTATTTATGAAAAGGGATCCAAAACAAGATCCCATTTTAGAACAATAACCTATTTTGTACAAAATGGGATCTCGTTTCTCAAAAATGGGATTCCATTTTTGGCTCGAGGCCTCGAAACAAAACATGATTCTCTTTTGTTTTTCCTGATTTCAAGTTTCTCCTAAGTCTTAAACTTCCATTAGAAGTGTACGCATCTTTGTGCTTTTACCCTATTGTGATTTGGGCATACCTTATAGCAAGTATTAAAATAAAGGGAAGGGTGAAATTTTAACTTTCAAATGATATAAAAAGGCACTGATAGAGATGACCCACAGACCCAATAATTATATATATTTTATTTTATATAACCTTTGACATAAAAATGTCATATAGAATATAATAGTTAGTAAAAATACATAGATAAATATCAAAAAATATTTCTCATATTGGTTATAAACTAAGGAATAAATGAGGCATAGGTGCACAAATAAATTAGGCTTCAATGAAAATTTTGGTACTATAGAATTGAGTCCCTATATCATCTAGTTGGGGATGTATGTCTCTTATAGAGACAATGAGAATATAAATCTTCAAGGAAGAAAGGAAAGGGCACACAAAGATGACCAAGATAATACACTTCATGAAAAATAAGGGTCATGTTTGCACAAACATAGCCATATATAAATGAATTGATAAAACATAAAATAAGGAAGTTACAAAATAAAAATATATACAAGGAAACCATTTGCAACCATTGATATGGAATCTTAGTAAAATTTGACGGATGGATGCAAACACAACCTAGAAAAAAATTATAAGTCTCATGCCATAAAGAGATTTCATGTCACCTGATCATGGGAAAATTGTTGTATCTACTTACCTCTATCAAAGTAAATCCTATTTAAGGAGCCAACATCCCTTAACTTAAAATATTTTTACCACCAGGGTAAACCCACAAAAGTGGTTTACAATTCAAATGAGGAAGGAAAACTTGTAAAAAATGACCCCATGCCAAAAATTTTCATTTTGGGGGTTTGAACGAACTAGTTGGTTCGAACAAACCAAAAGAGAGTTCACTCGAACCAGGGTTTGAGTGAACCCATTTAATGCATGTACAAACTAGTTGGCCAAAAAAAATTTGGAAGCGCCTTTATGGAAGGGGGTTCGAATTAACCTTGGTTTGCTTGAACCCCCCCTAGTTCAAGTAAACCCCCTTTTTTCTTCATTTTTGACCTTGTTCACAATTTTTTTTTGAAATTTTTGCACTTCAAAGCTCGGTTTGAAGATGAAAATGATGGATACTTCACAAACCCAATTGGAATAAGGTAGTCCTCAAAATGAGCTATCCAACGAATATAATTTTAATATGTTTTGGTTTTGTTATGTATTTAATTTTTTAGTTTTATTAAACATAGGTTTTTCACCAAAATTCGAGCTCTATGTTCTGCACATGCAGAAAAATAGAAAATTATCAAAAGAAATTTGAAAAATATGAGTGCACCAGATATTGAAGTCCTGATGCAACAAAAAGGAATACTGATATTAATAAAATGTTATTACGTTTATATCCTAATCAGAATTGGTTTGACTTTGAAACTCTTGATTAAGAAAAATTATTCAATAAAAACTATCTTAACCAAGTAAAACATAATCATAATCGTGAGTTAGCAAAATCTAGTTCAAAGAATAGAATTTTATCCACATGAAAACAACAGGGTTGCATTGAGCCAAAATACCTTGAAATGCTGTTTCAAAACGTTTATAGATAAAAAGAAAAGTAACTGGATTCCAAAATTTTTGAAAAAAATATATTTACAATCTACACAAAAAATTTCAAGAAACTCTAGTTTGTATCATCTTCAAATTCCTCATGGTTTAGCCGCTATAGTTGCCCAAAAGTGAAGATTTAGTTTAAAAAAATTATTTCAATGTCCAGTTTGGCCAAAAATTCTAAACCACTATTGTGGGATAACCCACCAAGTTGCAACAAGTGAAGTTTTTATATGCATGCACTAATCCATAAACATTGGCCAAGAAGTAAAGATCATCTTCATCCTTAATCTAATTAATTTAGGGCATATAAAAGTAGTAGGTGTTAGATTGATTCCATAATGCATCACTCATATCTATAGTAGTAGGGGGTGAATCTTTAAAAACTAGGTTACATTCAAAAGAAATGAAAATTTTGTCATAACTACTAACATTTTCACCTGAATTGAGGAAAATAATGAATACCTCCAATTTACCTGGAAAATACAAGTGTACTTGACCACAACCCTATTCATTATGAGGATGAAAATCATCTTGTATTCCAAAATTTAATGCCTCATTATTAGTGTAGTGCAGAGAAATGTATCCCTTTACATTTTCACACTTGTTTGGGCCTTTGTGAATTAAATGGACTTAATTGTGCCTTATTAGGGTGTTGTAGAGTGTTTTAGATTACACTTTCACACTAATCTCTTAGGTATTTATTAATTAATTGGGATTCTTTATGCATTAATTGGCCTTATTTTACATCCACAAGCCTTAATTAATGTATCTTTCCAAGGATAATCTTGACATAAACAAACATCCAATCATAATTCATGTGTTTTTGGATTGTATGGCCCATATTTAGTGATTTGGGACTCATACGCCACCTTGGGCATATGAGTCCCACCTATGTTTTAGGGTCCCAATCTAGATTTCACATCAATCTAAGCATTTCTTGAAAAATGTGTCTCAAAGCCTAGCTTAATGGGACTCATACACCACTTCTGGCATATGAGTCTTGTGTGGCTTAAACCTAAATTAAATTTAAATTCTTGATGGGATTTTATTCTCCTAGATCTGATGTTAGCTTGTACTATTGTAATTTCGAGGAATTTGGCATAAACAAGTATAAATACAAGGTTATTTCACTCATTTTCACCTAATACTTTCATGAGAGCATTCCTTATTGAAAATTTGAGTTCAAAAGTGCATTCAATAGTTTACAAGAGCATTTAAGATCTGATTATCAAATTCTTTAGAGCATTATTCAAGTATCAAACATCATGTCAAAGTCATCATGCATCATGTTTGTTTTTGAGTTAACATTTGTGATCTAGGTTTTCATGGTTCAAGCAAGCATTCAAGTCAAGATCCATACTATTAAAGAAAGATTCAAGATCCAAATTCATGACATCCATTTCATACATGTTTACAACACTTTAATCTTAGGGTTTGGTGAGTTGCAACATGGAATTTTGTTCATTCATCATTCCTCCATTTTATTTGATTTCATTACAAGATTTGATTACCAAAATGGGGTTTGACCAAGGAAAACCCCTTTCCACTAACAAAACAACATTTTTCCCTCTCTTTAGTGTGTCATTACAGATGTAGGTTGAAGATACATTGAATAGAAATTTTTGAGAAAGTTGTCAAGTTTTCAAAGTTTTCACCTTGTTTACAAGATCACTAAAAGATACCTACAAAGTAGAATTTAGTAGTTTAGATTAATAAACCAAGTTGAGAAGGAAGAAAAAAGATAGAAGAGTGGATTTAGATCTTAACCCTTCAAAAAATCCAAGTAGGACTGATATGTCACTTCTAGCGTATGAGTCCCAATATAATGAATTTTACAATTTTTTAGGAATTCTAGATTTATCACTGCTAGATTTATGTTCCTACCTAGAAACCTTAATCTAGGACTAAATCACCCAGCTTGGTGTATGAGTCCCATTGTGCACTAAATTCAAAATGATATGCAGGTTTCCAGGTGCACCTCTCTGATTTTTTAGTTTTCTATTCTAATTTGATTTCATTTCTAGGTCATTCCTTTGAGTTTTGCACATCATTAGGCTTTGTCATTAGGTTTTGTATCTTACTTATCTTTCCAAGCCATAGTTTGGTGGTGAACCCCTCCTTAGTCATTAATCATTAATCAAAACCTAGGACACCTTATTATAGATTTTCTTCTCTCATTCTATCATCAGATTGAGATCTCTAAGGTATCCTCGAGTGAAACTTGAAGGAAATAAGCCCTCACCCCTTGTGTTTGTGTTCCATCCCCTAAAAGATAGACAACACACCATTTCCCCTATTTTTTTGGTTTTGTTTTGGTGAACTTGCATTTAGAACACCTTATTTCTAATTTGGAGTGCATCATAGTCCTACATCTAGTTTGCATTAACTTTGAATTAGGGTTTGTATTAATTAATTTGCATCTAGGGTTTCTAAATCTAGCATTAGTGAAAGTACATATAGTTTGAATTTTTGTATATTCCATCATTGAATTTCATTTGAAATCTACATTTGCACTTAGTCTAGAAATCATCCAAAACAAAAAACATAATATTCACACAAAATTTGTTGGAAACGGTGCAAAAATCCTAATCTAGGACTCATACACCTCTCTAGGAGATTTTGTCCCAATACATGTGGTTTTTCCTAATTTCTAGGTATTATGTGGTGACTGTTAATCAACATTCAAACCCTTGAAAAACCTTTATTGGGACTCATACACCCCTCTAGGAAATTTGGTCCTATTTTAGATTTTAAACTACATTTCATAGCATTAAAAACTCTGTTTCTATATTTTAGTTTGTTGTTATTACATTTCTATTTCAGTTTGAAAATTTTTTGTTACATTCATTTCATTGCATTTAGCTTAACTTCATTTAAATCAGAATTAGAGAATAGCATTTATCTTCTGTTCATTGTATCTTGCATTTCTTGATTGTCCTCCTTTGTAAGGAGCTTTTCTACTCTGCTAGTCGTATTGCTAATACTTATAGGTAGATAGTTCACAGTTTGCGTCATCCTTCAATAATGTATAGTATAACTACTATGGATCTTTGGTTATCTAGCTCTTTCACTCAGTGTTAATATTTTCTAGCTCCATTGGGTATGGACTCATAACCTTATTGGGAACCCCCTTTGTTCTCTAACTAGTGTGAAATGGAAACGCTATGTTTGCTAGTATCTCTGCTAATCCAAATCCAAGGAAGACTTTAGCGGTAAACTCTATAATATCAAGGAGAATTGAAAATTTCAACGATTTTATCCCATTGGGAGCAATACACATAGTTAATGTTGGCTGGATTTTCAGAGAGTAAAGATAGAATAGAACTTGTGCATAACATAGTTTAGATTTTTGGAAAAAACTTTACCTCAACAACTAGTTGTGGTTTACCTTCAAATAATGTCCAAAGTCAAGGAGGAACTCAAATTCCTCCTACTATAATAATTGCCTCTATTCCTACCTATACTAATCCTCAAGTTACAACAATGATGCAACCTACTATAATATCATTCCTACCTTGGGTATTTTTGCTAGCATTCCTAGTACCTTTGTGGCATCATGCATCATATCCCCTACCACTTTACCTCCCATAAGCATTCCATTCACTTATCCATCGAAAACATACACACCTGCACCTTATTCACCTTCATCTCAAAATGCAAACAACAACGTTGTCATAAATAAACTTTTGCAAACTATTTCATCTCTTCAAAAATAAGTTTCCACCATAAAACAAAATCAAAATATACAACCTACATATTATATAAAAAAAATCCCTTATCCTTGGAGATATTGATAAATTTGATGCCACAAGGTATAGAGGTGTCTAGATTTGAGAAATATTGGGGGAAAGGAGATCCTTCTTACAATGTTTCCACTTACACTTCCTTATGTAGTGACTTTATTCTTGAGGATAAGATCTTGGCTAAGCTTTTCCTTAGATCCTTGAAGGATACCACCTTAGAATGGTTTTCCTCATTACTGAACAACTCAATTCATTCATTCAATGAACTTGTTGAGGCAATTATAAACCATTTCCAAGTGCATATGACTCCTAAGATGACCTTAGCTGATTTGATGAGATGTAAGCAAAAAGATGATGAAAAGATTACTAACTTTATTTCACACTACCAATCACTTTATTCAAAAATTGACATAAAGATTCTCAAACCTCACCTTTAAAGGATGTTCATTGAAAACTTACAAACTAAGATACAAGATAAGTTTACCATGATGAAGTTCACCTCCTTCAATACACTTGTGTACTGCCCTTCGTGATTATCAAAACTCGATTAGTAGTCGTGACACAAAATCCAATTCTAGTCGACCTGAGAAGTCTGAATATACAAACCAAAAAAATTATCAACCTTTTAGACACTAGAATAAAGGATTTCTTCAACTTAATCCCC
>VDFB02053295.1:0-33557 GCA_007258455.2 Sequoia sempervirens | reverse complement strand
CTTTATTAATTTTAAATTATCTTATGCTTGCCGCTTCATCGAGGAATTAGTCGCAATTTCCATAAGGGGAGTGTGACTTTAGATATTGTGGAAATAAGGAAGTCGTCTTATTGTTGTATCTGGGCAGTTCTGAGTAACGAGTGGATAGTCCTAGTTTTGGAGGAGATGCAACAGTTGTAATACTAATGTTGTTGCTACAGAGTTAAGAGTCGTGGTTGTTGTTATCTGAACAGAGGAGAACAGAAGGCACAATTGTTATATATATTTAGCACTTCTCAAAACTCGAGCAATACTAAAAAACACGGAATGTATTCATTAAATTGTTGCAACGTATATTTCTGAGGAAGCAGTGATTGAAGATGTAATCCAATTCAGGTCAGATTTATATATGTTCTTTGTGTATTCATGTCATTGCTGATTTAGAGCTTGGAGTGTAATCAGAGTTAATGTGTATTTGCTGTCATTCCTTGATCTTATCAGTTGTAGTGGTAAATATATATTTGTATTTTGTTCCATTATAATATCTTGATGGTCAATATAATGGATACAATGAGAACAATTATTAAATGTTGAAGATCAGTCCGAAAAATAAACTCAGAACAGTAGTATACAAATTGATTGATGAAATGCTTGAATAGTCCAATTGGTGGAATATTAAAAAAAATTGTATGCAAACTTGAGTGAGCTCAGCCCAAAACAGGGTAGCTCCTTACATAGATTTTCTGATTTTGAAGGGGTTTCAGACTATTGCTTCTATTTGTGGGATGTTCCACTTCCAATCATTGAATCAGCTGAAATTCATGTTTCCAGCCATCATTTTGAGGGAAATTTGTTGTTGTTGTTCATTCATCCATACACTGATGGTGAAACAAAGGTTATTATTTATTAATCATACCTTAGTTCATGTTATCTGCATCTATCATCAACAGAATAAGCAGTGGGACAGCTGCTGGTTTATCATTCAACATAGCTATAATCAGGATACTAATATCTCAATGGGGCAGTCTCTTTTTATGTCTATTATTGCTTCCAATCTTTGTGAGATTCTGGTTGCTCTTCCATCTCTAGATACATCCCACCAATAGGAGCAGGACAAAGTTTCTTCCTTTGTGCAAAAAAAGACCAAAACTCAAGAAATTCTCGAGCAAAATCAGGCCAAATTCAAGGCACCTCATGATCAAGGTCAAGTATCTCAATCTTCCAACTAAGCAATTGGGTTTGGGTTCTCTTGGATAAGATGATATTCTACAACAAACAATATCACAAGTTGAAAACTATTGGACACAGACCACATTATATTCTTGAAACAGTTGGGCCTAATGTCTTTCACGTAGATCTTCAAACTCAGCTTGGCATCCATGATGTTGTCAATAAGCCAAGTTAAGCCATACAATCCATTACAATTGTGAGTGGAGATCACTTGTCCTAGGCTAACATTCCATATTATCAATAACCCTTGACCAAGGACATTTTACATGATGTTCAGTTTTGCATTAATCACAAGGAAAAAACTAATGCTTAACTTGTCACCTGTAAAGGCAATCTGTCAACACAAGTCAAGTGGCTCTCCAAGTTATCTGTTGTGAAGAAGTTCCTTCATCTCATGTAGATATTGATAACAACTTCATCTCAGCAAGGAGAAAAGGTGAGAATCACTCTTGTAGTGATCTCTCACCTTGTAAATATCTCCTTGTAATTATATGTAGATTTTCCCAATTCATTAGAACCTCACTGACTGCATGTAAGTAAGACACACGGGTGAGTTTTGCATGCCAGATTCAAGGTTATTTTGCATGAGCTTGTCCTTATCCAGCCACCACATGTCCCCATCAAGTCTATTTAACCTTAATAATGAAGAGTATACAGCATCATTTTCTGGTAGTTCTTGTTGTTCTACATTTTCATGGGAGGCTTATATCATGTCGCCAAGCCTTGAAGACTGCCAAACAATTGCTTGACTTCAAGGGGCAGTCTGATTCTATATGCCCACAAATGCAGTATATACTATAAATAGTACCTAAAACCTACACCTACAAAGTCCAAAGAACAGTACCATATTTGATCTCTATACTCAAGGATGATCATTGATAATGATATCTCCTAAACTTCTCTTACTTAGGTCCATTATAGAAACATGGTTTTAAAATTTCTTTGTGATAAATATGATCTTCCCTAAGTATTTCAAAAAATTCTTCGTGTTTCTTCCACCCATGAGTGCAAGGATAGGTTGGTGATTTTTACCATAAAGAAGTTGAAGCATGCCCTCCTTCAAGATCCCTCTCAGTCCATATGAAACCTTGAAACTACCTTGAAAATAATTTTTGAGACCAACCATAGGTGATTAGTGTATTTCAAAATTTATATTCCACATTTGAAGATTCATTTCTGCAAAGCTATCCCTTTTCGCCAAAAACTACTTACAAATAATGGAAAAACAAGTAATCAGTAAATTATGTGGTTTGTTTTACCACATCTAACTTCTAAGTTCATGTCTGGGAAAACTCTGTTTTTTTCATGCATAAATTTATTTGAGGATATAGGAGTTAAAGAGATATGTTCAGATATCTGAGAAGAGCCAACATTGTTAGATCCCTTAGAATTGTGTGTCAACACTTCTCGGAAGCACTTTCCCAAAGTAATTGAGAATATACGCACCTCAAGTAACTGCATTGATGACTGCAGTGGAATTAGGATCACTTCATCAGAGCAAACGTATGGTTTTCTAACCTAATAATTTTCTATTCAATCATTTGAGTATGACTTCAGCACTCCGTTAGCAATGATGGTCTCTTTGCTTCAGTTTAAAGGCTATATAACAATCACCTCGGCAATAAAATGCAAGCCTATGCAACACATGTACACCATCAGAGTTAAGTTACACAGAATGAGAATGAATTTCCATCCATCAACATGCAATGAATGGCAACATGTTTATCTAACACTTCCAAGCTAAGGAAGTTGCACACAGACCACATGCTGTCCATATCTTCAACAGTATATTCCAGTTACCCTGATGCAGAAACCTCCTCTGCTACTTCATGTCAAAATTATCATTGACATGCTTGTATATAATAGGCAATCAAATAATTACTCATAATGTCTCTTTCTTAAGGCTTCTCTTCTCGCTTTTAGATGCATCGCAATTTACTTAGGTGCACTGAGGTGGGCATTAAATGAAGCCGAGACTGAAACAAATTCATATCATAAACTACTTACAACATTGCATTGAAACAAAACATAAAGAACAAGTCTCGCATGATTCGAACAGTACTCTTCATCTGTCTTTAAGCTACTATGTTTTAATTATAAGTTAGTCAGGTATTGCAATGTTTGATAGATTCTTCAAGGATAATACTATTCGGACATGGCAAACAAATTTCTTATCTGCACAGCAGTGGGTCGAGGAAGTGAGCACAAGATTCACATTATTAATTTGCTACTCTTCTGTCTAAACACAGAAGCCAGCACAACTCCTAGAATTTAAACAATATCATGATCTATCATCACTCAATGGCCTAGGAAAACATAGTTTTTATTTTTTAAATTGTTACTTTGTGTTCGTACTTGTTAAGTAGAAAAAACTATGTTTAGATAGTAGATCCATGCAGCAAACACATGTCCACAAGCAGATAGGGCTTCACTTTTGACCTGAGGAAATGCAAGAGAATAACATACCTTGTGTTGAGAGTGCAAGGGCAACTGGATAGGAATGCCTTGTGATCTTTCTAACATGAAGAAAAACTCTCTGCTTCGACTTTTGAGAAACAGAGCATTTCCATACTGTATGGGAACGCTGGATACCACCAGAAGACTTGAATGAAGAATTAATTGCCGTATTTGGAAAGCCAAAACTAGCGTGACGAAGCCCAATTGTCATTGTCGTTCTCTTCTGTTCCGAAGTGAACACTCAAAGCTAAAGCTCAAACTCAAACTAGGTCCAACTATAGATCATGTTTGAAATTTATTTCAAATGTCAGAATTATCAAAGATTGACAGGAAACTATCTAGTTGAATCCCAATAAGTTATCACATAGTTGTGGTAAACTGAGAAAACACCAGTTACATAAAAATTATCTAAAGATGCCAAGTTTTCATGCGTTGAGAAACTAATAGCAAGCATCAACGTACATTAAATCTGTAAACAATGTTGAGAGAAGACAATGGTCTTACCTGCCTTGCTGCTTTGGTTCGTGTTTCTTCTACTACTCTATTCTCTTTCTGCCGTCTTTAATGGGCCTTATCTATAAAATGTTCAGAGCAGACTGTATACTTCTCTAGATGAATGTTATTGTCTTAACTATAGTCGTGAAAAGTAAAAATAATGCTTTCTTAGGCGAAAGTATTAGATTAATTAGAAAAAACACAATCAAATAAACATAATCAGATAAATAATTTAAATATACTTAGAATTGAATTAGATGGAGGATGATGTTTAGTTCAATAGTAATGGATAAGGTTATAATGTCAAATTTTGGAAATAGCACTCTTTTATCAACTGAGAATAAGTTGTGGGTCTAGGGCTAGTTGTGACCATGGTTCTATACCTATGCTCTAAATTCATCTTAGTATATAGAGTTCTTTTTTGCAACTTTGTTTGAGATATAGTCTTATGCTCTACCTTATTTAAAACTTTGGGCTTGTAATATTAATGATACCTTTGTTAAGTTGTTATATGACCAAGCTACAAGGGCATTGCACCTTGATCAATCCCTTTGAATTTGAACAATTTAAAAAACAAAATTCCAAGCACCTAAGTTGTAGTTTCTTTATTCTTTTTATTGAACCAAATGGAAATGTGTCACTATTGATTGCTCTCTAATATGATTGAACACTTAATTGTACTTGATGATGAGAGATGATTAGAAAGAATGCATTGAATGTCTTTAAATACTAGCAATTAATATCAAATTGTGTCAAAAATGTGTTTAGTTAGCTCGAGATAGAAGGATGAAGGGGCCCAATTAGCCAAATTTGAATTTAAATTTTTGAATTAGAAAGAGACAAGTTCATACCATGAGGTTGCCCTCATGTTTGTGGACCTATCATAGGATGTAATAATTGTCAAATCCAAGTGGCAAATGGATAAATGGAGGTAGGTGCATAGATAGGCATGATAAATGGGTGGATAAGGAGAATGTCAAGAAGTATGTGGGTAAAAAGATAGGGTAGGGCTAAATGTATAGGGATATGTGTATGTATAAGTGGATAAAAAGGCTAGGAGAATTAGCCCAACTTTGCACAATATCATGCTACTTGTTGCTATGTACATGTGTAAGATGTTAACGAAAAATTGGCACAATATTAATGGAAAATAACATGGGTGTGCAAATTTCATCATTATATCTTTCCCCCACTTTGAGGTGCAATTGAAACATAAATAATCATGTATCTCAAAGTATATAGCACTCACAAATACACATAAAGTAAATACTCAAACACTCAAAGAATATTACCACGGGGTCCACATAATGTGATGGGTGATGTGAGAATGTGATCATGTGTGTTCACCTTAAGTATATGTTTTTTCCCATAATTTAAGTCTCTAGAAGCACATGCATCTATTTTCATGTCTAAATATAAGAATGTAGTTATAGTATCCCATCATTGACAACCAATTATATCCATAGGATATTAAGAATTATGCAAAGAGGGAAGCATAGTATATGAAGTATAAGCATCTAATCATGGCATTGCATTGTATAGTAGTGTAAGCATTTTAGACACCTAAATTTATACATACACCACCACATTTAACTTTACCCTATCTTACCTAATAATTAAATAAATAATCATTATTTATTTAATACACCCGTTCATTATTTATTTTTTTATCCCTCAACCTTAATTAAATAAATTTATATTTATTTAAGAAAGTTTAACCTTATCCCTCAAATCCTCCAACTAAATTAATTAATTAATACCTACTTAATTAATTGATTTAGGCTAATTAATCATCATTATCATGCCCTCCAATATTTAATTCCACAATATCCCCTAATCCACCAACTTTTAATTCCATCTATTAATCCATTTACATGGATTAAAATCTAAATTCACCATCATCGATTATGTGTACATATTCCCCTTATTACTCACATATGTCTAAGCATGCAAGCTTGTAAGTTTGGAATCCTCCTAAGCTCCACCTCATCCCTTGACCTTTTGACTTATTCCCTCTCCTTTATTCACACATGTGTGATCATATCTCCCGCACATGCCATCTTGCTCACACATGTGTGAGCATGGCTAGCTCTTACACTTATGTGGCACTTGTCACATAAATACAACTTCAATCCATGCTTCTAGCTTCCTCAAATCCTAGCCCTCAAATACAATGCATCTTGGACCTTGATTTTCTTAATGGAAATTCTATAAATTGAAGGCCTCCCCTTTCATTTGGATCATCCATCCATATCCTAGCTACATGCTATCCTTTTAAGTAATATATCCACATTCATGTTATCCTTATGTTGTCCATTTGATCACCTACCTTCACATCGTCGTCATTTTGTTTTCTTAACCAATCATCCTAATCCTACTATCATACTACTAGTCTAATAAGAAACCACATTCCACCAATCAATTCATCACAAAGAGTGCATCAAGTGGAGCTATTGGGTGCACTCCACTTCCACTCAATCAAAGGAGAAAATAAAAACAAGGTAAAAGGTTTTATTATTCACTTTAGAATCTTTGTGTTGTATCCTTGTTTTTCTCTTATCTTCATTTTGTCATGCTCAATGGGATCCACATCCAAGTGTCACTAATCTCTTTATTGAGTTTTAGGTGAGTTACATGCAAGTTTGTGGTTTACCACCTTTGCCCTATGTTTCAATGCTTACACTTTCAAATTAGCACTTAGGCATCCTGCAATGCTTTTATGTTTTATCTATTTTTAACTTTTACGTCATGTTTCTCACTTTTTTTAATCATATTTTTGACTTTTTATTCTCCAATATGCAACATCCTTGTGTTATTTTGTCATGTATATCATTTTCTAACCCCCTTTTTATAGAATAACATGTTTTTCTTGCACATGTTTTACCCAACATGATTCAAAACTTACATTATGTCAATCAACACTTTGGTAAGTCAATGCATATGTGAATCAATGATGTGCCTATCAACACTTATGCCCTGTTATTTAGTGCTTTCACACCTGAGACATTTACTCTATTTTTTGTAATTTTCTACTTTTGTCTTTTCATCTTCTTTTTTAATTTTATATCCATCTGCTAACATGATTTCTTATCACTTCCACCATTTCTAACATTTTGTTTCATAAGTACCAACTTTTAGGAAAAATAACTAGCATCTCATTGTTGTTCTTTGTAGGTCCCTATTTTAGTTCTTACACTACGTATTTTAGCACATACAAAGATTAACACATTCACAAATTAGGGAATATATGGATTAATGCATTCATAGGTCAGTAACTCTACAATTTGTTGACTTGTTGGCACCATTTGTTCTTTAATTTTGTGGTTTTAATGTATTTTATCTAACCAATTTTGTAGACAAACCCTATTTGTGTAGCTTAAAAACATTGGCCAAAGACATGTCTTTAAACTACTCACACATTTGTGATAGTAGCTATGCTTGACCAAGGCCTTATCATTTGACTAGTCATAGTTGTACACTTGATTTATAAAGGTTAATGAACATTATTTGTCATGTCTTAGAGTGAGTGGTGTGTATACTCTCCTCTTGCACCTTTGTACAATCTTAAGGTTCAAAAACATCACTTACTATCTTTCTTTTTTTATATACCAAGTAACCCAATGTATGTATGCTCTCCCCTAACACTTCATGCAATCTTGGATGATCAAAAGCACTTGGATCATTCCTTCTAGGGTCTTTCCTAGGGATTTTATCATTCTAGGGGACAATCCCAAATCTCATGTTCAAGAAAAGTATAAAGAGCAGGGGATGAATTGAAAGACACCCCTCTTGGAAGTGGAATATTGTCAACCTTTTCTACACCCCCAAGAACTTTATACCATGGGGAAATGAAGGTGGAGAGTGGGTTACCCTCTCCTCTAGGTTGTTGGCATTTTTCCCTTTCATTTATATAGTTGACCTCACATACCTCTAAGGTATTTAGAGGACTCCCTAGAAATCTTGTTCATCCTAGCTTAAGACCTATTGGTTGTCTCATTTATGGTGCATCAAATATCAATTAGGATTAAGAAGCTACAGTATACTTTCAATTAGCAAAGATAGAGCTCACTTTGGGTAAGGATCTAAGCCTCTAAGGTAAGGGATGTGTATTTGGTACATGAACTTACATTCCCTAGGTACCCATGCCCTTAGTATATGGAATATGTGGGCCCACAAAAGGTGACACTCCTACTTGAATAATATAGGATTGTGCAAGTGTTTGGTGTCTCTTCTTATATAAAATTGATGCATGTGCATCAACCTAAATCCCTCTCAATCCAATTTTTTAATGTCCTTTCAAATTCACCCCTTATTCAAGAAAATAAGCCTTCATCCTAAACCAACGTCCCTCTAATATTTTCATCCAAATCCTTTATCCACTCCCCTAATTTTATTCTCCATCCATCTAAATCCCCCAAATTTCTCCAAATCCAATATTCTACCCAAAAATAAAATCTATACACTATCTAAAATCCTAATTTCACTCCATCCTTCAAAGTTAACACCTCTTCTATGTGTATTAGCTCATTCCCAAATTAACACATTCACTAATCAGTGCTTCCACAGTTTAGCGCTTTTTCCATTGTAATGTCATCCTCCTCATCCATTCATCCACATCATATTCCAGCATTTCCCCTATTAAATCCAAATCCACTTTCATCCTTCATCTTAATCCTTAAGTCCCATTCTTCTAATCCATTATCCCAATCTCCATCCCTATCCAAAATCAAGATCTAACTTTCTTAATCAATCAATCATCCATCCATCCCACGTCTTATAATCCAAGTCATAATACAAATCCCTACATCAACCATACCCTAAGCCACTCCCTAATCACCTCTATCCTTCGGACAATGCAATAAAACTTATCCCAGAATCTAAGCTTAATCAAATCCAAAATTTGAGCTTTAATAAATCAATCCTTTGTCTCACCTAACCATCTAATCCAACTCATCCTAATCCAATCCCTTCTAATCCATTTTCGACCAATCCAATTGATCCAATCCAACACCATGTCTTCATTCTGCAACCCCTCTAGTCTTTGATGATGAGATTAGTCTTATTGAGCAATCTAAATATAATCTTGATGAGTTTAGTCTTATTGACCAACCCAAATATGATCCCTATAATGATAATGGGATTCTTGTGGACCAAGATGATCTCCTCCCATCCATCATTCCTTAACCATAAGAATCCAATAGTCCCACTCCCTATCTCAAAGACTTCCTAGATTACATCATTTCTTGTTACTTCAACCGAGATAAAGATTCAATGGCTAGGTAGCTCCTAAGTATTTATTTCAATCCCCTATCCTCCCCATCTCCATCAAATCCCAATTCATATCATATTTCTCATGCAGGTTCCCCTTCTTTTGATAAGGGAAACCAGTCCTCCATCCAAATTTCCCCTCAAACCCCATCCATATCCCAAATTCTTAGATCTAATTCCTTCTAAGATCCCTATCCTCATCCTCAATCCACAAATAAATTGATGCCTCCACTTCTCATTCCACTTTCTCATCTCCTAAATCCACATCATCCCAATCCTAAAAATCCTCTTTAAATCCTAATTCTTTAAGTGATTTCCCCTAAGGAATATTAGAAAAGGATCATCCAACCCCATTCACAAATACACTTGAGCCACCTTACCATATCACTTACCCCCATCTCCCAAGTCTACTATATCCCTCCAATCCCTCCAATCTCTCCAATCCATTAAATTCTCCATCCTAAAACATAAAAAATTCCTTCTCCCATCCATGTGCACCACTCCTAGAATTCATCCATGCTGTTAGCCATGCCAAACCTTTTTATCCTTCCACATCTCCTCCAAATTAATCTAACTATTCCAATCACTTGTTCCAAAGCATGCTAAAAAAATTCCCCCTCCAAATCAAGATCAAAGTATCCCTTTCTCTCCTTATCATTATTCTCACCCATCTCAAGATCCAATCATCTCTTCTAACCACCCTCATGATCCTAATCCATCTCAAGATCCCAACATCCCTCCTAATCCCTCTCATGATCCTAATCCTTCTCAAGATCTCATCATCCCTATCCAACATATCCATGTATCCCATTCCTATTAACTTGGTTTCTCCATCTTCATTTGATCCAATTTTCTCCAAGAATCTATAATCCCTTCCACTTATTACCCCCCTAAACATGGAATCATGTCTTTCTTTCAAAATAACAAGTATCCCATTAGCAAGTAGATTTTTCAAAACATGCAATATCAATGCAAAGGGTTAGACCTTCATGAGAAAGGCATCATAGAACCCCTTTAAATAAAATAAAATAAAATAAAATCCACATTCTCATGGCCTTGGATACAAATCTCATACTCAATGTGTTGGTACTCCATCTATCCATCCCAAATCCCATATCCCCCCATCCCAATCGAAGCATCCATATCCCTCATCTTTAAAATCCATTTGGACCCGTATGTCTCTAAGTCAATACCTTTAGCCTCTCCATCCATTTTAGGCCCTTACATCTCAAAATCAAATTCTTCATCTTCTCCCTTCATTTTAGGCCCCTATGTCCCAAATTTTACTCCTTCATACCTTCCATCTAGCTTTGGTCATTACATCCATACCTCCATCGCCCTCATCACTCATATCTCAACATCCCCTCATCCTACCAAT
The DNA here is from genome assembly GCA_007258455.2 of Sequoia sempervirens. Taxonomy (NCBI): domain Eukaryota; kingdom Viridiplantae; phylum Streptophyta; class Pinopsida; order Cupressales; family Cupressaceae; genus Sequoia; species Sequoia sempervirens. Next base: position 22,750 of record VDFB02053295.1, on the reverse strand, counting down.
CCATCACCTCAAATCCCCCATTAATATCAACAAAGGAATGCATCCTTGATTTATTTCCAACATTTTCCTTTTGTCACCCCATCTGTAAGCTATCATCCTACTACATCTTCACCCACCCATGCCATTACTCTTGGAAGAAATTTGGATGCCAAAATAAAAATATATAAAGCCAAAAATCCACATAAACCTAAGGATCACCATGTCCCATCAAAAATGCATGTCAAAGAAAAGAAAAATATGATCAAAAAGAAGAAAAAATCTAGAATTCCAAAAATTTCCATAAATTAAAAATATAAAACAAAATCCACATGGACCCCAACATAGAAAGAAGTAATGCATCCAAAATAAAATCACAATCAACATCCAAATATGTTCCTCCAAAATATTTCACCACTCCTACATCCTCATATCTCCCATCCAAAGACTCTCCATCATATCCTAAATCTATTTTGGACCCCTATATCCCAAAATTGACCTCGACTCCCCCATCTAAATCCCATTATCCAAAATACACTTGTAATCCTAATAATCACCACCCATCATGGTGTGTGCTAATGTTGGTCCTGACAACATTCCCTCATAAAACCACCATCCCATACTTCAATCTACGCATTTAAATCCATCATACAACCTCTATCCATCATCCCATCCCTTTCATACAAGCCTTTGCATAAATTCCTAACCTTCCTCCATCTCCCCATCCCTCTCATACCCCTTTTTCCAACATTTATGAGTGAAAACATAATTTCCATGGTCCATAGAATCATTCATTTAAGGGATACCATCCATGAAAATAAATTATTTAGTCCTTATTCCATCTCATTATCCATCATCCATTATCTTCCATATCTGCATCTTATCATCTATCTGCACGCACATTCATCCACTTGCCCTATATACTTGGGGGGAGGGGGAATTTTCATCTCAATACACATCCTCCTACCTCACTTATCCTATCACCATCATATCCTCCCATATATCTCAATCCTATATTCCCACCCTTTTCACCTATCTAATTCATCCATCTACATTCCTTTGATATTGCATAAGAATAGGAGAAAAATATTAATGTATGCTTTAGACAATACAATTCTTACTTTCTTTGTCATTCATTTTCATTACACACTCTACCATCTTATGAATGATTTTAATACCTTCCATCATCAACCTATCCTCCCCATCACACACATTGACCTACCACTTCCTCTAAATTCAGTAGACTCTTCCATTAGTTTCAACATATTCATCACACTACACCTAGCATGGGGCACATACCCTTTGTAGCATAGTTCTTGGAGCTTCATCTTCCTATCTTCCATATAATAATCCTTCATCCCCATATCTTCCATCCAATAATCCACTTTCCTCCTATCCTCCATCCAATAATCCCTGTCTTTTATCCCCATCCTACCAATCCTCCATCCTACTCCTATTATCTCCTGTTTAAGAAATCATTCTTATCCATTCATCATTGTCCACAACCTTGGTTCTCCCTTGTCATTTCTTCTCCTTAAATTCCATAGACATATCCATCATATCCAATCTATCCCCTTCTCCCCAATCCTATATCATCCCTCCAATTTAAATATCCTCAATCAATCCAATTCCAAATACAATCAATTGTGACCCATACAATCTAATTATTCAATCCAACCCATCATCTAAAATCATCCATCATTTTTACTCCCAAATTAGTTAATAATCAATTTATCCAATTTAATTCAATTATTGTTATAGGGATACATTGTTCTCAATCCTTACGGTTTTCTTATTGTTAACAACAAAATCCTTGGTATATGCATTGTTCTTATCGTTAACATTGATATCCTTATCATCATCAATCCATCAATTTTCAACTTGACTAGCGGAAAATTCTTGGTTTTTTTTGGCTTGTTTTGCATTCTTTCTTGTTGCTTGTTATCACGAACTTTGCACCATATCATCATAGGGGCATCATGTTCTTCCATATCATGGTGCTATAAGCCATATGTTTGCATTTGACCTTTATCTCATGTACTTGGCACATCATCACCCTAGTTCCTTATACCTTGGTGCATAATGTCGAGTACCATATCAAATCAAGGTTACTTATGCCACTGCAACATGACTATCATCATCCATCCATCTCTTCATCATCCCTAACTCCTTCCATCAATCTTCACCTATGTCCTTTTATCCTTCATCCTCTAACCCCTCCCATTATTTTGAGATCACATTTGTGTTCTTCAAAATTTCTTGTCCTCTCAAGGGAGCATGCAAAACTCCCTCCTCATCCTTCTAGTGATTGGGGCATCATGCCACTATTCCTCATCCATTTTTACCCACTATGTGTTATTCTTATTTGATGCAATGCTACTTCTTACAGTCATGATGCTATATCAAAGAGTGGGTCATTACTCTGGTGGTCGATACCCTAGTCTGGGGGTTGTAATGACTCAGAGGGCTAGGATCTTTTCTACCCTCTAGCCATTATTCTAAGCTTTATATACATGAGGCCATTGTAGCACTCAACTAATTAACATCTACTAGGTTGGGTGGGGATTATAGTTAGAGCTTTGGACATGTGATTCTTCGTCATGGATCCATCCCCCTCCCTCCAATTACATAAAAAAAAAATGTAGACACCTAAATTTATCTATACCTCACCACATTTGACTTTAACCTATCCTCACCATTAGTTAAATTAATAATTATTTAATTCATTTATCCTTTACATTTATCCCTCACCCTTAATTAATTAAATTTATATTTATTTAATTAAGTTTATATTATCCCCCAAATCCTCCAACTAAATCAACTAATTAATATATACTTAATTGATTTATTCTAATTAATCTTCATTAACATATCCTCCAATATTTAGTTTCACAATATCCCCCAAGCCACCAACTTTTAATCCTATCCATTAATCCATTTGCATGGATTAAAATATAAACTCGCCATAATCTAACATGTGTATGAATTCCCTTTAATGCTCACACATATGTGAGAATTCTTACTCACCCCACTCCTTGCTCACACGTGTGTGAAATGTAAGCTTGTAATCTTGAAATCCTCCCAAGCCTCCAACACTCAAAATATTATGTTTTAGTCCTTCAACATACAAAACAACATGAGCTTTTGTCCTACCACCATCAAGACAAGTAATGTACCTTTACCAGTAATCTTGGCAATAGAATTATTTCCTAAATTCATAGAACCACCATCAAATTTCTTGAAGTTCATGAACTTTTTATCTTTAGTCATTTGACTTGAATATCCACTATCTATAATCCAAAAAAAAATCTCCTTTTGAGCATGTAGGGCAGTCTGCACTATCATTGATTTCTCTGATCTTTTCTCTTCCAAAATCTTATTCTAGACTTTATCTGATTCATAACTTTAACTTTCTAACCCTTTTTTTCTTGTTTCCAATAGAGGAGGACTCACAAAATTACTTCGGTAATTCCTAGCAATGTGTCCAAATTTGTTGCATTTGTTGCAAACAATGTTGAAATTGTACAGAGGTGCAAATGCATTACCGCTAAAAAAGTTATTTCTTCTTATTGGAGCCTTTGTATAGTCCACATCCTTATGACCAAAATTATTGCAATTAAAACAATAACCACAAAAAGAATAACTGAACCTGGTAATGTATCCATGTGTTATGAATATTCTATTCCTCTTTTGTACTTGGATAAAGCCATCATTATGTGCCTTACTTTCATCACTTACGATAATCCTTTCAAACTTTGAACTTCTGGAACGAGTCTCTTCTGAACTCCCTTTAGCAGGGTTCACTAGTTGCTCTATCACTTTGTCCTTTTGGTCATCAAAACCAATGTTAGTTTTGATAATGTGTAGAGATCTCTAACAACCCAATATCTAATCCAAATTTTCAATACTCTTCCCAAAATTTAATTGCAATTGATGGTTCGCCTTCTCAAGCTCCTTTCTTATTAACACAACTTTTGCTTGAATCTTCTCACATTCCTTGTCTTTTGATAGTAGTCTTTCAATCAAAACTTCTTCAATCCTTTTTGCTTCTTCTACTTGCACCTTCAGATCAATGATTGTATTTTCTACACTCTCAATATTTTGAGATAAACTATCTTTATTCTTCACTTCTTCAACAATTCTTTTCTTCAATCTCTTGATCTCATTTTCGACATAGAGTAACTCTTCCAAAAGATCTACTTCTTTATCATCATTTTCAAAATTGATATTTGCAACATCTTCAGTAGTTTCCATGGCCATGAATACAACCTTCTCTTTTTCATCTTCAGAGATGTCTTCATCATCTTCATCAGTAGAGTAGCCTTCTTCATTAATGAAGAAACTCTTTTGTTTTCCCTAACCTTTATTCCCTTTCTGAAATGATTTATTTCCATACTTTTTTCTCAACATTGTTAGAATTCGTATAAGGATACTTAGCCATAAAATTTCCTGCTTCATCACAATTAAAGCATTTGAAAGGTAATTTACCTTTATATTTATTGGAACCTCTTTGTATCTTTCTAACAAAATTTTCTTCCTCTAGATTTGATCCAACATTAGAATCTAGATCAATTTGGTTCTTAGATTCTCTAAATGCAACTTCTTTCCTTATTGAGTTTTCACTATTAAACCTCATTTCATAGGCAGTCAAGATTCCATGTAATTCAACTATTTTCAAAGTATTCATATCCTTGGCTTCTTTAATAACAAAACTTTAGAATCAAAACTTCTAGGAAGAGATTTGAGTACCTTTTTCACAACCATGCTTTCTTTTAATTCCTCCCCAAGACCTCTAATAGATTTGATAACTTCATCAACCTGGAGCAAGAATGCGGCAATGCTTTCTTCCTCCATTTTCAAACTTTCAAACTAAGTTCTATGAGCTTGGATCTTTGATTCTTTCACCTTGTCATCACCTTCATAGATGGTGTGCAATTTCTCCCATACTTCCTTTGTAATCCTAAATTACATAACTTTCACAAACTCAGAATTAGACAAACCACATAAAATAAAATTCCTAGCCTTGGCATTATTTTCACAAGCCTTCTTTCCAATCTGATCCCTTGGAGGATTTTCAAGAATCTCATATCCTTTTATAACTAACATCCACATCCCAAGACCAAGGGCCATCAAGTATGCTTCCATTTGGACTTTCCAAAATGCATAATTCAACCCATAAAGAGTGATGCCTTATTTGCAAACAATCATTTTTGTGCCATTGAGTGTGTCATCCTGATCTACCTCAAGTTGATTAAGCTAATTTAAATGAACTTGGATCTGATACCCATTGAAGGGAACATAATCTACTAGGAGGGGGGGTGAATCAGTAGATCAAATCTATTTAAAGCTCTTTAATTTCAACACATATACGGGAACATGAAACTTGAATCTTCACTACTACTAATAAAGCATCAATCATGAACACACATCCACACAGTAGAAAACCAGATATACGTGGAAACCCAAAATGGGAAAAACCATGGTGAGAATAATTGTTGGATCTACTATCCAAATCTAGCCTCATAAAGTAGGAATATAACAAGTGAATTTTATAATATGAAGTAGGCACCAACCTATTGAAGACACTAGTCCCCAATTGCACTTATAGGAACCAACATACTAGAGACACCAATCCCCAATACAATGATCTAAGCACCATCTCTACATAATTACAAAGATAAATCTTGCAAACCTTCAATGTTGATTACACAGGTTACAAACAATGTGAACTTGGTTCAGACACTTTTCTACACTTCCTAAGATCTTATGATAATGGCACACACTAATTGAGATGCTTCACATTGAATAACACATGCTCGCACAATCGTCTCCTTGTATACTCACTCACCTTCTTCTCTAATTATTCTTCACATTGTGTATTCGCGCAACAGATGATTATATACAAGACATTACATTACTTCTCTTCCATGTTAGCCAGGGGTCCGCAATTAACCAAGACGACATAAGGTGGACCTAAATTCAAATTATATAAAACGTGTAACAATTCAGTCCTAATTCAAATTTGTTGTTGCCAAAAGAAAATGATGTTGTGTGCTTCCACAAGAACCTTAACCAGGTCCTATCTTAACACCACATGCTAACTTTGAATGTTGCACGCTACTAGCCATTACTACACAATCCTCAAAACACCAACTAGTTGACAAACAAGCATATAGAGCCTTCTAACGCTTCAAACTTCTTGCATTCTGAATACATCTTCTAGAAATTCTAGAATATGATAGAACATGTGTAGGCATACAACTCCATTCAAACCATAGAGCCAAACTCACCTTCATGAAGAAATACATAACATAATTATATTACCATAGAAATCTCTCTACCCTAAGATACTAAACTAAAACATTTTGGATCATCCTTTTGGACCACTTCTATCATAGTGAATAGATGCATGCATGATACTATAGACAATCCTCAACTTATTTTATCAATATAGCTAGCAATATATATCTATGTAACTCAAAATGATATGATAGTACAATTACCAACACAGATGGGTATGCTAAAACAACTTCATTCAATTCTCACTAATCTCCTAAAAAGATAGTGTCACCTTTAACCATATCTCCTTTGACATCAAGGATAACCTTTGTTCAACACAAGGTATAGTTTTGAAAATCATAGGTATGTTTGGTGGAGTTTGAGTTTCTATATTATTTGATTTTGGATCTTTAGACTCGTTTACTCCCCATCTTTAGTTAAATAATGTAGGTTGATAGTACCAATGAAGGATTATAAATGATAGGTTAATTTATCAATAGGTTCTAAGGTTGTAATAGACTCACTTATGAGTGGTTGCATGTTGGATCATGGAATGTTTGCCACCACCACCAATTTTTGTTTCTAGTTCTTGGTATGGAGTAGATTGATGCTCATAACAAAAGCATTATTATTTACATAAGGCATTCAAGAGCATGGATGACCTTAGTGACTATGTTTTGAAAGTTGGGGTGTAGATATCCATATCTCTTCACATGATTTTAACCATACAATTGAAAAAAAAGTGGGAGGGTTGTCAAATGTTTGCTATCAATATGAGTGATCTCTTTGAGGGTAAAATTTGCAAGGTATTTTTCAATGATCACCCCCTCTTAAGGGATTTTTCGATGTCTTCTCAAGTGTTATTCCTAGTATCTCACCAAAATAGGATGTGAACTTCCACATTGATCTCATTTTAGGATTGTAGCCCATCTCTTGTGTGTTTTACATAATGGCTACTTAGGAGCTTAGTGAGCTTCATTTTTAGTTAGAGAAATTGTTAGACAAGGGTCACATTCATCCCAGTGCATATCCTTGGGGTGCACCTATCATCTTCATAAAAAAATGGATCTCTTTGATTGTGTATTGATTATCAATAGTTGAACAAGGTGATGGTGAAGAATTGGCATTCCTTATCAAGGATTAATAAATTGTCTAAGATGAGCATCACCAATGGAACATACCTTCATAAAGTAAATTATTCACTTGCATGGAGTGCCTCACAAGATTATATCAAATGATGATCCTATGTTCACATATTTTTTATGGACATCCTTGTAGCATATAGAAAGAAATGATTGGATGGAAATGGTGAGCCAACATCTAGAGTATATGCTCCACATGTATGTCATGGAATAATAGTTCAAGTGGGAGAACTATTTATACTTGGTTGAGTTTGTTTGTAATAATTATTACCATAGTTATCTTAGTATGGCACCATTCTAGGCCTTACAAGTTCATCCTTGTTAAATGCCTTTAAGTTGGGATATGATTGAGGATTGAGTTACTCTTGGTCCTAAGATGCTTCGACATATGGATAAATAGGTGTTTTAGATAAGAGAGTAGTTATTGATTATCTAAGATAGACAAAATAAGTATGTCGATGTCCAGACACTAGATCAATATTTATTATTGGTAATTATTTATTTTTTAGAGTTTGATTACACAAGAGCTCAATCCATTATGGAAAATATTTCAAGTTTGCACTATTCTTTGTTGGTAATTTTGAGATCCTTGAGAGGATTGATCTTGTCATGTATCAACTTACATTTCCTCCTAGTCTCTCATACATCATTGGTGTGTTCCATTTTTGTTCCTAGATAATATATTCTAGATGTGACACATGTTCTTGATTATGGTTGATGTGGTATAAATAACCTCATGAATATAATAATCCAAATACCTTTCCTTATTTCTCCCAATCACTTTTACCTTGCCAATTGTTTATCTTTAGGATTAATAATTGCTTATTTTCTATAAAAAGATGTATAATTTGTATTTCCTGAATCAATTGAAATAAGCTAACTAGCACTAACATAATGGTATATTTTTTAGTATTGTATAGGTCATTATGCACAACCGAGTGGATTTTAAAGTAGACTTCAAAGTAGTTGAAGACAAGCCCCGGAAGTCTAGACGTTGGAATTTCAAGAGTGCATAGTGGATCAAGTCTTTTAATGATTTTTGTTTATTTTATGTTTTAAAACTTTATGGCTCCTCTCCAAGCCTTTTTAAATGCTTTATGTTATGGACCTCATTTTGTTTGTTAATTAAAATTATGTTAGAATACTTTTTCAATGGTGATCTTTCACCATCTAAAATCTAGGAATTTTTATAAGTAGTTTATTATATATATGTAACTGCCAGAAACAATGAAACAGTGATATTGTTATGCTATTATAATATGTTTTGAATTATGTCTCTATTTATAATTTTTCTGATATAAATAAAATGAATGTTACCAGTCCTATTCTAAGCTACTAGTTCTATGTAATGGAGTTATCATGGATGGAATCATTTTGAAGATACAAAAGTTCATGTGATCTGAATTAATCATAGGCATACCCGAGAGTTGGACACTCGAGGGAATTTTGTAGGATAGATAAGTATCTTTGTTTTAAATTTTGTTAATTTTATTTTGTATATGATAAATGTGAATAAATTTTTTTTGATCGGTAAAAGTTTATATTTTATTGAATAAAACAGAATTTACAAGATTACAATATCGACGCCCCACGGGCTTTACATCCAACCAGAGATAACAAAAAACTCCCCTGAGCATATTCATCAATGAAAACATTAACTTAAAAAAACCCTCCATCCAAAAAACCTTAAACGAGGATGACCGTTACGCCAAAGCATCTCCCTTCAAACTAACAGTCCACCAACCCGCCGCCACCAAACCACCGACAGAAGCCGCCACACCACGGCCCAAAAAACTTCCAAACGCACCACCTTCGCCGCAAGCTATCTGTGCATAATTCGACATCCTCCGTTCGCACCCATCTGCACCCAAACACCTTCCGAAAATCCGTGAGATTTGGAACGCAATTGAAACCCGGCCCCAAAAAAACCATCACCGCTTCCACCTTAAGCCCTGCTCCCAGAAGCACCCCCTCCACACCGACTATTCCTACGCTTACCCCGCTTCTTACGAGGGAATTGGCTTGGCACCCTTATGTTCACCTGGCATGGCGCCCTGACATTCACCTGGTGTAAATTCACCCTCGGGTGGTGAAGTTCCAGTTTTAATTTTTCCCAAGCCGCCGACACTGCTTGTTTGTAGACTTCTTTGTTCGTTCGCCGCCTCCACCTGATAAAAGGTATCAGGCCTTCTTCTGTCGCCTCGTCCATGTCTTCAATGCCTTCGGAGACATCAAAGCCAACCCCCGGGACTGCCCACTCCAAAAAAGACTCCAGTTTCCCAAGTAAAGCACCATCGAAGAGTTTAAGCAACACCCATTTAGTTTCTTTGCCATCTTCGCCTAATTCCATTGCCCATGCAAAGATCATTGAAGCAATATCAGTGTTCAACCGCCCCCTATGCGAAGCTTCCATGAAATGTGGGCCTAAAACCGCTACCACCGCATCCACAACCTCAATCCGTTGGATTTTAAGCACCTGTTTCATTCGTTTCATTGTCGGGGGACCAAAAAATCCCCTTTGCTACAAATTAGTCGAAAATCCCCACATTGCCTCCATCGTTCTGCACCTTACGCCACTCCACCAGATAAACTCTTTGAAAATAATGAAGCAATTCAATCGAAATTGCTCCATTTAATACTCTGCCAGCTAAAGGCCCGCACCAGGTACTTCCGCCGGCTACAAACTCACAAACAAAGGACATTTAGTACAACATACGCCAGCGCCTTGGATGAAAGAAGGATACCTTAGATGCCCTCCTTAATAACAATCCGTCCGCACTGCCCATATCGTCCTTTGCCAGCTGGTTGTACCACCCATTACCCTCGCCACCATGAATTGGGCTACCACTTGGATAGATCAAATTATTAACTATCCGACCCCAATAAATTAAAACACTTAAACACCATAAAAGAGCCACTCACTTACAAAGGAACCCGCCACCTTACAAATTCAAACATAATAAAAAACACCCAAAAACTCATCGGACCAAACACCACCAACCAAACCAGAATTAAAGACCCAATGTGAATAAATGTTATTTGTATGTGTTGTTAGTTATTCCTACAGTTGTAGTTCAAGTTTACAATCTTTAGTTTTGTTTATCTGAAATTCTGGAGCACTCACTTTGGTTATCAGTTTTAGGTTGTTCAGTTCATTTTATGTTAATAGTTAGATTGTTAGTTAAGGGTTGTTGTCATTTAAATTTTATAGTTTTATTGCAAGCATTTCTTTCTAGCTTAATAATTTCATGCTTTCTAGTTTAAATGGCCTTTTATTTTAAGTTTTGATTACAATTGTTCCAACACTCAGAAAATCTAGGAGAGTTAATCAAGATGTTTCCTATTGCATACAACCCTCGAACACTACCCGGTTGATATATTTGATGCAATTTCAACTAAAGTGATAGCACCTAACACTTACGGCCATTAGAGCAAACCTTTGTCAGGGAAACAATTTTGTTGCACACACCAAAGCCTCAACCTTTGAACCAAGACTTTGAGGAGAAACGTATTTCTTTCAACATCATGGGTGATCGTAGAAATGGTGCTAACCCACCTAGGGAGCGCAAATATTTACTTATCCTATTTCCCTCGATCAAGATGACAATGCACCTATGAAAAAAAATTCTCTAGCCTTCTTACCAACTTTCAGAGGCTTATCCTTTGAAGACCCTGACCAGTTCATATTTGAGTTTAAATTTCTGTGTTAGACATACGACAACGAGAATGATAACCAGAAATTGGAACTTTTTCCTTCTACCCTAAAGGATGTTGCAATGCACTGGTTCATGGGATTAGCTTCAGGGTCAATAACCTCTTGGGATGATATGGAGTCTGCCTTTTTGGACAAATACCAAAGTTATTATAGAGTTAGTGATAGGAAGGAGGAGTTGTTCAAACTAAGGTAGAATGAAGATGAGAGCCTAGAAGATTACCTGGATAGGTTCATCTTCTTATCTAAACGTTGTGGTGGAGAATCCATAAGTTTGGAAATTATGAATATGATATTTCTCAAAGGACTTGATGAAGATGCTAGGAGACGCCTTGATTTAATGGGAAAAGGAGATGTGTCCCAACTTACACTCAAGGATATTTGTGAGTTATGCAGGTATTTCTCTTGTACTCAAGGAGGTATTTGTAAGTCTACTCTTTTTCGAGGTTCCAATGAAATAGGAAAACTGTGTGAGACTAAAATTATTATTCAATTAAACACCACACTGGATGGATTACAGGCCAAAACACATAATCCTGAGACCTTATCCATCTATTTTCCTAGGTGTCAAAACAAACATTTGTTAAGAGAAAGCCCCTTAGACAAAATTGACACTTGCTAATTTTGTGAGAAGATTCATGCTACCTATCAATGTGAGATACTAAATTCCATCAAGAATTCCAAGAAAAGAGCATCTCCCGTGGAGGAGGAGGTCAACTTTGTAAATCAAAGATCTGGAGGGAATTTCCCTTACGGTCAGAATCCAAACCCTACCTGGCGATCCGAAAACAATTGGAATAATAATCAATGGGAAACACCTTGGCCTCCCGCACCACCTAATTGGGGAACTTATACTTGGGGACCACCTAAATGGGAAAATCAGCCTTGGGGAAACCCCCAATGGTCAAACCAAACTCAACAACAATGGTACCCTCAAAATCCTGCTGCTCAGTGGAATCAACCTCAAAATTTGTTTTACACTGTGCCAAGAAGGATGCCTAATCCACATCAGAATCTTTTACCATCTCCTCAGAGCTCTCAAAAAAATGAGCAGGTCAACCAACCACAAATTCTAGCACAACCTATCCCTAATCCAAAGAATAATCATCAAAATACCCCAGTTTATTCTACAGAATAGGAAAATGTGACTAGACTTAATGCCATCCATTGTGGAAATCTACAGTTAAGGTTGGGAAAAACACTCCAGTAGCCTACCATAGTTGAAATCCTATAATCTGTTAATAAGACTAAAACATCTTCCACACCTTCAAAGAAAAACCCAATGAATACACAAGACAAGATCCTTCCGCCATCTCCAGTTGGAACTTCCAAATTACCTCAAGAGGAGGGTGGTCAGCCTCCAAGCGATCCTTTAAAGAAGGACTCCACCTTGAAAGAGACAACTCAAGTGCCCTTTCCAAAGTGTTTGAAACCAATCACTTTGAAAAACACTCCATAAATGTCCTTATCCATTGAAACTGCATTGATACAAGAGATTAAACAACTGTAAGTTGAGTTTCCTTTATTGCAAGCAATTAAAGAGATTCCTCAACTAAACCAATTGATTAAACAATTGTGCATCAAAACACTAGGAAGGAAACCAAAATGCATAAATACTGTTCACATAAATGGTTATCTAGCTGACTTTTTTGGCTAGAAAAACCACAGCTCTGAAATATGATGACCTAGGCAGTCCGCTTATAACAATGACAATCAATGAGGTAGCAATTTACCTAACACACTTATGGACCTCAGAGTAGCCATTAATGTAATGACGGTTGATGTGATGGAAAATTTGGGACTCATTGATTTACGTCCCACAAATACAGTGTTGCAAATGGCAAACCAATCCATAGTTATTCCCAAAGGTGTCATAGAAAATGTTCTTGTGAAGGTTGACGGTTGGGAATATCTAGTAGATTTCTAAGTAATCCAATCCCTCACACCAAAATTCAGTTATCTGATAATCCTAGGAAGGTCGTGGCTAGCTACAGTAGTAGCTAAGATTGAATGCAGGGAAGGCGGAATGACCATTTCACATGGTTCCAATAGTAAATATTTATACTTATATCCTCTCGCTAAACTTGTCAAACATAACAAAGTTTGGGTTGATGAACCAGATGGTCCCAACATACAAGAGAATTTGGCCTCGCTTGCTATGGTGGTCATTAAACAACATGGTGAAGAGTTGGAAGATGAACTAGAAAATAACATGGGAAATCTTACCATGGACTCAAGTGATGAAATATTAGATGTAGAAGAGATTCTAGGACAACCAGTCAACGTTGATCATACTAAATTTTACTACACTAGCTTCATGGGGTTACCTTTCCCCTGGCTAATATCATTCCAAAAATGGACCATTTCTTTGAAGATATTGCCAAACTCCATAGAACCATACCACAGAGTTGTCCTCTCAATACCTTAACTAGGGAATTTTACACCGTCACCTCCAATCACCTGGGAACTAAAGCTATCATGTTACTACCAGGAAAAACGTTGAATATCAAGAACTAGTTGATAGAGTCAGAAGAACACAAATTGTTTGATATTTTGTTGAGTAGATCTAAGGCTTTTGCTTGGGATTATATAGACATGAGAGGAATTCACCCAAGTGTTTGTACCTATCACATCTATACCAAGGATGTTAGACCTATTCGTCAGCCACAATGAAGACTCAATCCTACCTTGAAAGACATTGTTAAAACTGAAATTGAGAAACTTATGCAAGTGGGATTTATCTATCCCATTTCTAATAGCAAATGGGTTTCACCTATGGTAGTTGTTCCAAAGAAAAATGGGAATTGGAGAGTGTGCATTGACTATAAGGAACTCAATAAAGCTACCCATAGAGATTACTTCCCTCTACCGTTTGTAGACCAAGTCTTGGATAATTTGGTTGGAAGGAAGTATTTTTCATTCCTGGACGGATTTAGTGGATATAGCTAGATACAAGTAGCAGTGGAAGACCAAGACAAGATAAATTTTACATGCCCTTGGGGAACATTTACATATTGTGTCCTTCCCTTTGGGCTTTGTAACGCTCCTGCAACCTTTCAGAGAGCTATCTTGGCGATATTTGTTGAGCTAGTAAATGACTATGTAGAAGTCTATATGGATAACTTCACAGTTTATGGGTCAACTTATGATGAAACTCTTCAAAATATGGATAGAGTATTAAAGTGATGTGAGGACCATCGACTATCCTTAAGTCACGAGAAATGCCTCATAATGGTGGAACAAGGAATAATATTAGGAGACCATATTTTAGTTGAAGGGATCAAAGTGGACCCTAAGAAAATTGAAGTGATACAACAACTTGAGACTCCAAACAATCAACTAATGTTAGAAGTTTCTTAGGACATGTTGGATACTACAGGAGATTCATAGAAAATTTCATTAAGATTGCAACCCTTTTCAAAATAATGTAGAGTTTGTCTGGACAGTAGAGTGTCAATCATCATTTGAGATCATTAAGGAGGAACTCACCTCTGCTCCTATCCTACGTGGACCTAATTGGAACCTTTCGTTCCATATTCATGCAGATGCTTTTGATGATGCTATTGGAGCGGTTTTAGGTCAAGAAGACGAGAATGGAGGAAAGTATGCTATCTATTTCATCAGTAAGAATTTGACTCCCACTAAATGGAATTATACCACCATGGAGAAAGAATTTCTAGTTGTAGTGCATGCAATTAAGAAATTTTGACATTATATTATAGGATACAAAGTGAATGTGTTTACAGACCATTCAACCATTAAGTACCTAATGAACAAACCTGTAGTGAATGGAAGTATAATCAAATGGTTGTTGCTTTTACAAGAACTCAATGTAACCATCATTAATAAACCTGGGAAAGCCAATGTAGTCGCAGATTTCTTATCCTGAATTAAACAAGATAATGGAGATAGTGCTCCCATGCAAGATGAATTCCCAGATGAGAATTTATTCCCAATCTCCATTAAGACCCCTTGGTTTGCTAACATAGCTAACTACTTGGTCACTTCAGAGTTTCCACCAGAATTTACATCAAAATAGAAGAAACGCCTCAGTCGAGAAAGCGCTCCTTTAAAATGGATTAATGGAATATTATTTTGATGCGGGCTTGATATAGTTTTACGATGTTTCATTAGGGCAGAAGAAACATATAGCATTCTTAGGGAATGCCACGATGACCCCTTAGGAGGCCATTATTCTACTAGGAGGACATCCCATAAGATCTTAGGTGCGGGATATTACTGGCCCTCTATGCATAAAGATGCCAAGAAATATGTTTGCCACTATGATGAATGCCAGAGAGTAGGGAGACCCACGACATCCAATGAAATTCCTATGCAACCCCAGGTAGTCCTTGAACCATTCAAAAAGTGGGGATTAGATTTAATCAGTCCTATAGACCCCCCTTCACAAGGGAAATAGTACATTTTGGTCTGTATCGTTTATCTAACCAAGTGGGCAAAAGTTCAAGCTCTCAAAGTTGCTAGGGAAGAGCAAGTCATTTATTTTCTGTATAATAAGATTTTTCTCAAACTCAAAGCCCCTAGAACAATTGTCATAGATCAAAGACCCCAGTTTATGTCCAAAGTATTGTTAGCCTTTACTGATCATTTCTAGGTAAGCCATAAGAAGTCATCACCCTATCACCCACAAACAAATGGTCAAGTAGAGGTCACCAACAAGGAGCTAGAGAATATTTTAAAAAAAATTGTTTCATCAAGGATAAAAGACTAGGCTAGGAAACTACCTGAAACCATTTGGGCTTATAACACAACTTCAAAATCAACCACCGGTTTTAGTCCATACAAGTTAGTTTTTGAAAGAAACCTTTTTTACCCATTGAATTTGAACTGCAAATCTCAAGAACAACAATGGAACTAGATTTAGATCTCAAACGAGCCCAAGTTGAAAGAGTCTTACAGCTTAGTGAGTTAGATGAACTCCATTTAGATGTTGTCCACCAAACTGAACTAATTCAACATTAGTGAAAGGTTTGGCATGATAAACATATAAAGGAAAGAGAGTTCCATAATAGGGATTGGGCGTTGTTATTTGATTCGCAATATAAAGATCACCAAGGGAAGTTGAGGACTCATTGGCTAGGTCCATATAAAATTTCTGAGTTGTTTTCAAATGGAGCAGTGCAGCTCAATCCCATTGATGGTGACACTCGAACTCTATTATTCAACGGACATTGATTACGCATCTACCATAAACCAGTTAACAAGGAGAAATTTATAAGGATGGTAGAAATGCAAGGAGAAGTTCAATGCATTGAATCTGTTACGGCAGAGTCAATGGAATGTTTAGATTGATAGTTACTTAGTCTTTTAAAAAAATGCATGTGAATGTATTTGTGATTATTTCTAGGTATTTCTTTTAAATTTTTCATCCTTTAGACTTCGCTAAATTCATTTTTATTTTACAGGACATCATGATTAATCAAAGACAAATGTCGGTGCATCTTGATGCAATGCTCTAGAACTTCTTGGATCAGTTGTTGTGGTGCTCCAAAACTTGTGTGCCTGACTAGTGTCATACCCTATTTTGTTCCTATAGTATGACACATCTTTTGATGATGCTCCAGAAAATCTAAGTCCAAAGTTCTTCATTTTGCTTCCTACTTTCGGCAACATCTTTCGTCGATGCCCAAAAAAATTTCTTGTTTCATTTTGGCTGCATCTTTCAACGATGCTCCAAAAAATTTGTTGTTTCTTCCTTTTGGTAGAATCTTTCGGCAATGCTCCGGAAGTTTTTGTTGTTGTTTCTAGTTGCATCTTTCGATGATGCTCCATAAGTTTTTGGTTGTTGTTTCCAATTGCATCTTTTGGCGATGCTCCAAAATTTTTTGGTAGCTACTCTGGCTGCATCTTTCGGCGATGCTCTACAAATTTCATTGCTACATTCCAATGACATCTTTCAACGATGCTCTAGAAATTTCTTTTTCATTCCAGCTGCATCTCCTAGCGATGCTCTAAAATTTTTCCACTTCACTTTTACAGTCTAGGTGCATCTCTTAGTATGCTCCGAAAAATTTTGTTCATTACCCCGGCCACATCTTCTAGTGATGCCATTGGATTTTTGTAAATTATTTTCTTTTCCAAATGCTTTAATGTCATACACATGCCCATTATTATATTTTTCCGTCACCTTTGAAATCCACACCCTTCATTGCCATCCCCTATCATAATAAATTAAAATTATTATGGCTACTTTTTCGTCATAATAATTCCATCATTAATCAGCCGTCCCATTCATGTTCATAATAAATTCATCGCCACCCTCGCCAACTCATACAATTATATTGTTACGTCAGAAAAGGTATGTGATTTTCAAATTGATGACGAGACATAAGGTACGTACAAATTTTTCTTTAAGTAGGTAATTATTTTGAATAAAAATAAATAAATTAGCACGAACCATCACCCTTTCCCAATTTAGTAAAATGTGAAACTGTACATTTTCTTGAGATACGACAATTTCTACGCTTTTTCCCATGCAAAGTAATAATGAAAGTATAGTGAAGCTCGAAGGCGATAATTAATTCATTTCCCATCGGCTGTATCAAGTACAGGTGATTGAAAAATTACATTTTCTTTACTTCACAATTTAGTTTCTTTTAAACAGTTTTCTTTGAGCGCCACGACATTTTAGCAGAAACTGAGTAGAGCCATAAGAAAAGCACAGTATGGGAGGAGCTAAATGGAAATCTAAGCCAACTTCACCAAACAAATTATTGGCATTAAGCAATATTTCAAAATTATTCTAGAGAATTGGGTGGTTGGAGTTCATAAAGAAATTTGAGGGGCACAATGAGCAACTGGTGAAAGAATTTGCGGAGAATTTCTAGGATGGTCAATCTGTAGTACGAGGCAAGCAATTCAAGGTGATTCCTAAGATCATTTCTTTTCTATCTAGTCTTAAAAACTAGGGTATTAATTTGTCAAAAACAACCAATATTTCCTATCAAAAAATGGTAAATATCTTTAGTAGGGGAGCAGAACCTTACCCTTTATTGACTGTAAGTACTAGAGGGAAAAACAAAGGATTTCAAAGAATGTCCATTCCATAGCCATGGAGAATAGCAGTGGCTTGGATTATCAAATATTTTACTTGTGAAGGACAATGTGTAGTAATTGTAGGTCCACCTTTTCGCCTACTCACCCATTTGCGCCATGGCATTGAAAACTCTGCACTTAAGGTTAATTTGCCCGCATTTCTTTGTGATTTTGTTATTAATATGATTGAGAGGTTCAAAATTGGTTCTGGGTCACTTAAACATCATGGTCTTGTCCACTTAATCTGTAAATATCATTTCCGAAAGAAAATGGAAAAAAAGTGGCAGAAATTTCTTCAAAAATTCAAAAACCTAGAACCCTTAAGACACCTTGAAGAAGGTGAATCATTTGGGCAAGCAGTTCATAATTTGGAAGAACCTTCCCCTGAGCCTCAAGATGCTTTTGAACCTCAACACACCAAAATAGCTCCTGACGACAAAGTGCCAGAAATTTCACCCAGCATTTCAGAAACCCCAGGCCATCAGGAAAACATTGAAATAATAAATTCAAGGGATGAGGAAACTCCCTCTCACAAGAAGAAAAATAAATCTAGAATAACATCACCACCACCTCCTCCTTTAAGGAGAAGTAAGAGGTTATCTGCTAAAATTAGTGATATGGGGGTGTGTGGTCAAATGAATGCCCCTAAAAAGAAAAGGCATAATATTGAGTCCCAATCATGAGAAACTGAGGTTCATCCTTGTGAGGAAGCAACAAAAGAAAATGAAAAACAAATCAAACAATCCCTTGAGGCCGAAAGAGAGGATATGCCATTAAAATTAGGTCAAGAAGAAGAAGGGGAACAATCACCCCATCATTTGGGTGTTGAGGATGAAATTGTGGAACATTTATCTCCCTTAGTTGGTTCATTTGAGTTGCATAATGAGAAAAAATAATGAGTGGTGATGTAGAAATCGCCAATTTTCCTTTTTCTACTGATACAGAGGTTGAAAATTTTGAGTAGAAAGAAACAAAGTTAGAGGAGTTAAAAGCAGAAATTGTTAAATTGAAATGTTAGTTGCAAAAAAATGATGAGAAAATAAATCATCAACAAGAAGAGATAGATGTACATACTACAGTTTTGAAGAAGAGAGATCAAGAAATTGCAAATTTTAAAATTCAAATAGAACAAAAAGACAAAACTATTGAAAAATGGAAATTTCAGGTGTAGCAATGGAATGAGGAAGGAAGAGGGTATGTGACAAATTTGTCTCAAAAACACAGACAAATCAAATGTTTAACTGATAATTTTATTCAATTATTTACAGCTTTTGAAAAAGAAAAGGACAAACAGAAATTTGAGCTTAATGCGTCCTTAAGCAAAATTGTTGAGTTGGAGCAAGATTTGTAGGAGATTATTGTTAAACCAACAATGGAGTCAAAAGAGATACAAACTAAACCAACTAAAATGGAATGGTTCCAAGTTCATATACCTCCATTGTTGGTTACATGGATGGAAAGGTGTTATTTTCTAAAACATGTAGGGATAGAGAATGTTAGACTGAAAAAGGAAATGGTTTTATTAAGAGAGTCATATGAAAGGGTTTATCAAGCTAAGACAGATGTCTGTCAAATTGGAAAATTATTATTAGCCTGTAGGAGACCATCTAGATTGTATTCCATGTTTTTGAATGAGCAGATATTAAGATGGAAATTATTGAGAATTTCCTACAATATACCACATGATTCGAATGATAAAGAGTTTGTAAAAACATTTATAGAATCAACTCCTACTCAATAGAATTTATTGTGTGAATTTTTTATCTGCAACTTATTTTTTGGAAAAATATATAGATTTCTTTGTTAATTTCTTTATCGGTGAAGTTCATCTTAGGGCATTTATGTCCACTATACAAAATCAGATTCAATGGAAAGAAAGAACAAGTGAGTATTTACAGGAAAAAAATATTGTCGAACTTCAAATGAGGTATCCTAATAGGAAACCTTCTGCTTTCAAAGCTCGGTTCCAAAGCATTAAGATCAAAGAAACTGTGAGAAGTATAATAATAATCTTCGGATATGTTTTGAGCATTTTAAAGTCTAGGGGCTAGAATTGATAGGAAAAGCATTAAATGCCTATGAAGAGAGATATAGTCCTCTTCCTATGTACCTTAAAAGAAGGGAGGTGATGTCACCTACTAAACATTAAGTGGTCTTACAAAAGAGTTGAGGCCTTGGCAGATATTTTGCAATAGCTTCAAACCGGATGGATAGGAATGAGGTATAGGCCTCCATTACTTCTTTCACCACCCCCTGTAGTACATGTGACTACAAAACATAATTCTAAAAAAATACAATCATGGAAATCAAGGGTTAGATTCAACAAGGGTTTCCTTAGGAACCCTGATGATTGGGATAGGGAAGCAGAAGATCCATATGACCTTAATGAAAAATATGAGTTAAACAGGAACAGGGAAATTGAGAGGTAGAGGACACAACAAAGAGCAGGAGGACCTGCTCAAGCCTAGGAGGGGGAGAAGTGATGAGGTATAAATAAACTCATGAATATAATAAGCCAAATACCTTTCCTTATTTCTCCCAAATCACTTTTATCCTACCAATTGTTCATCTTTAGGATTAATAATTGCTTATTTTCTATAAAAAGACGTATAATCTTTATTTCCTAAATCAATTGAAACAAGTTGACTAGCACTAACATAATGATATATTTTTTAGTATTGTACATGTCATTATGCACAGCCGAGTGGATTTTAAAGTAGACTTCAAATTAGTTGAAGACAAGCACCAGAAGTCTACATGCCATAATTTCAGGAGTGCATAGTGGATCAAGTCTTTTAATGCATTATGTTTACTTTCTATTTTAAAACTTTATGGCTCCTCTCCGAGCCTTTTTAAATGCTTTTTATGTACCTAATTTCGTTTGTTAGTTAAAATTTTGTTAGAAGACTTTTTCAATGGTGATATTTCACCATCTGAAATCTAGGATTTTTGTTAAGTAGTTTATTATATACATGTAACCACTAGAAACAATGAAACAATGATACTATTATGTTGTTATAATATGTTTTGAATTATGTCTTTGTGTTATATTTTTTCTGATATAAATAAAATGAGCATTACTAGTCCTATTCTGAGCTACTAGTTCTATGTAATGGAGTTATCATGGATGGAATCATTTTGAAGATATTGAAGTTCATGTGATCTAAATTAATCATAGGCATACCCAAGAGTTGGCCACTCGATGGAATTTCGTAGGATAGATAAGTATCTTTTTTTTAAATTTTGTTACTTTTATTTTGTATATGATAAATGTGAATAAATGTTATTTGTATGTGTCGAGCTCTATTAGTTATTCCTGCAAGTTGTAGTTCAAGTTTACAATCTTTAGTTATGTTTATCTGAAATTTTAGAGCACTCACTTTGGTTATCAATTTTAGGTTGTTCAGTTCATTTTTTGTTAGTAGATAAATTGTTAGTTAATGGTTGTTGTCATTTAAATTTTACAATTTTATTGCAAACATTTCTTTCTAGATAATTTATATGCTTTCTAGTTTAATCATTTTATGCTTTCTAGCTTAATAATTTCATGCTTTCTAGTTTAAATGGCCTTTTAGTTTAAGTTTTGATTACAATTGTTCCAACACTTAAACAATCTAGGAGAGTTAGTCAAGATGTTTCCTATTGCATACAACCCTCAAACACTACTCGGTCGATATATTTGATGCAATTTCAACTAAAGCGATAGGACCTAACGACAACCTGTCAATGGTACCTTACAAGTTGATTAGGGTGGGCATATTTCTTTGGAGCCCATTCATATATTACAACATTAAATATTAACACTTTAGAGTGAACCTAGATCAAGTAGGGGTCTAGTGGGACCCACTTGATGACTCAACAACCACTTTGGAGGATGCTACACATTTAAGGGTTATTTATCTTTGCATTTTTTAAGGCTTTCATGGTTAATCCTAGCCTTAGGGGAGGGATGTAATGCCTTAGGAATATTTACCTTGTATGTTTATTTTATTTTCCTACTCTATTATTAGTGATATTTTATATTACCATCATTGTACTTTATCAATGAGGTTTTGCATGGGAATCTAACTTATGAATATGTATTATGGCATACATATGTTGTGACTTTATATGGGTATGTGCACCAAGTTGTGACACAAAAAAGATGCCACTTTTTTTTACCCCAAATGGCTTGGATGACCGATCCTAAGGCTCGGTATTTCAAAATGCATTTCATTTGGCGAGTGCCAAATTAAATGAAGTGTATCATTTGGTGAGCACCAAATTTGGCACTAGCCAAATGAAGTGCTCATTTGGCACTCACCAAATGATGTACTTGTGAAACATGACTTTTGGAATGCATTTTTTTAACTCTTTCTTTTTTTATTTATCTTTGTCTTTCTCTGCCTCTGCCAAGGAAACTATATACATAAAATAAACATTTCAGACATTTACATATGGACATTTACTTTCTTATACTTTAAGTTATATTTCATGTATATAGTTTTAGGATATTTGAGAGTGGTTTCAAATCTCTTAGAGTTATAGTAGAAATTATAGTTTTTGGAAGATCTTATAATTTTTCATCCTTAGCTAAATTTTAGTA
>VDFB02053292.1:0-10905 GCA_007258455.2 Sequoia sempervirens | reverse complement strand
TCTATCTCTTTTCCTATCTCCCTCTCCCCCTCTCTCTATTTCTATTTCTCTCTCTTGATCTCCTCCCTATATATATTGAGCTATCTATCCATCACTACCCCCTCTCCCTCTACCTCTCTCTATATGTTTTTCTCTCTCTTCCTCTCTCCCACTATCTTCATCTCTACCTCTATCTTCCTCTCTCCCTCACTATCACTAGACATGGCTCCCTCTCTCTATCCATCAATCTATCTCCCCCTATCTATTTGCCTCTATCCCTTTATCTTTATCTCATTATATCTCAAGCTCTCTACCCTTATAATATATATATCTCTCTCTTTATCTCTCTCAATATATCACTTCATATCTCTATCTTTATCTTTTTATCTCTCCCTCTCTATCCCTCTCTCTCTCTCCATATCCCTTTCCTTCTCCATATACATCTCCATCTCTATCTCTATATTCCTCAATCTCTATCTCCTTAACCCCCTCTCTCTCTTCCGAGCTCTTTCTCTCCCTATTGTAAACATAAAATGATTATATTGTTAATTGAACGCCATTATCTTCTTGATTCAGAAAAAGTCATGTTTGGATCCTTGTTGCAAGAAAAACATAATTTATTAGATGGACTGACAATTGACCTCATGTAGTGCACAAATGTATGCACAAAATAGACCATTTTTTTCCTAAATGGCCATCCATACCTCTTCGGCATACCCATTGCACACCAAGGTGCGATTGCTAGTTATTATATTATCCAAAATCTATATGCATTGTAATTTATTTTCTTTCATTTAGAGTAGCAACCATGATTTTTTATAACCTTTGGTATGTTACTTACATGTATCATTTTGTGAATGTTCTTGTATGGGTTCTATTGGATTAGTCTTTCTTGTTCACCTTGGTTCATTGGAATATTCATTGTAGTGAATCATAGTGATGGTGTTTGGGGTGCTTGAGATAGCTATATTTTGGCATTAATAGTTGTTTACCATGTATAACTTGAGACCACATGTAATGGGATCTTTGGTAATTATGTGGATTGATCACTTTTTAATATAGTTGTCATGAGAAGATCTAGATAATTATATTATGTGTATAGTGAGATTTTATCAATCTCCAATTGCATAAATATTCCATGGAATTCTTAAGTTCAAGAATAAATTTGATTTCATTTACATTAAACTCCACTTATAGCTCATCATCTAGATCACTTTCTTTGCATGCACAATCAAATTCATGTGTATTAGATTATATTG
The DNA here is from genome assembly GCA_007258455.2 of Sequoia sempervirens. Classification (NCBI taxonomy): domain Eukaryota; kingdom Viridiplantae; phylum Streptophyta; class Pinopsida; order Cupressales; family Cupressaceae; genus Sequoia; species Sequoia sempervirens. The sequence continues at coordinate 9,667 of VDFB02053292.1, read as the reverse complement.
AATTCTTAAGTTCAATAATAGATTTGATTTCATTTACATTCAACTAGACACTTATAGCTCATCATCTAGTTTGAATTATTTGCATGTACAATCAAATTCATGTGTATTAGATTATATGGAATTATTAAGTTCATATAGCATCATATATGCAATTTACATTTAACCTAGAGTGACTTTAAAAATGAACATTTAGCTAAGAATTCCTTATCATCTATTTCTAATTGCATTTTTTATGTTCCACTTAAATAACAATAAATCTCTTAGGAATTGACCTAGAACTTAAATATATTTGCATTCAAATTATTTCTATTTCTTGACCTATTTAAAGACAAATTCATTTCTATAATTAATTGTACACCCATCTTTTTAAGTTTACAAAGAGCAGCCATTAAATAGTCCAACATTTTTATTTCACGATGTAAATAGATTTAACAAGTGTTCAAACCATAATAAATTTAAATAGAGGTACAAACTTGCTAAATAAATAAAACCGTAATAATGCACGATGTAAATAGATGTAACAAGTGTTCAAACCATAATAATGTGTCTAACAAACCTGTTTAAACCATAATAATGTATGAATGTTATGTAAATAATAACAAGTGTATACCATAAAACATAAATGTATGTAATGTGATGTAAATCATAAAAAGTGTCTCCAACATAATAATCTAATCTCAAACCATAATACTGTAAAACATTTAAAATGACTCAAATAGAGGGATATCTAGTATGAATAGAATCACCCAATCTTTGGCTTGATCTCTCCCTTGATCCATGTCTCGATCTCAACCATCGTGATCCATCTCCTGATCCAAGATGTGTGGATCCATGTCTTGATCCAAGCTCTCTTGATCTGTGTCTTGAGCCTCGTCCCAAGCCTTGTACAAGTTCAAGTACACATGTAATTTAATTTTTAATACATGTATGTGTGCATATATGTAAAATTATCTAAAACTTACACATTTGTACAAGTTCAATGTGTTCAAACTTACATCAAGTAATTTAAATTTTTATTATTTAAATGTACCAAGTAGGTGTATACTACATGGGATTGCCATCATGCTCCAAATTTCCAAACTCTGAAAAATCACCACACTACTTAAAAAATTCAAATACATGATTTCAATCAAAAGTTAAAGAACTAGACATTTTTAAAATAAATTTTATTTAAAATATAAATAAAATTTACATAAATTTTTAGAACACAATTTATATATATATATAAATTATTCAAGTACCTATTTTGCCTCCTTGATGGCTCTACCAATCCCACTAATATCACAAGTATGCAAATATGTCGTAGGGGGATTTGTAGCTGGTATAGTATGAGTGCCAAAAAGAAGCTGACTATATATGCCATGGACAAGATTAGGTATTGCAATAGCCTCAGCATGATCTATAACATGTTGAGGACCTGTAAAAGATATAGGATCAATAGTTCAACATGTTGTGCATTGGATCATGTAGGTTGTTGTGGAATATCCTTTGAAGTTTACACCCCGTGGCTCGTCTATGTACTAGGATATCACTATCTAATAAAGGCCTATTCATGGTCAAGAGTGATCCCATGGTCCTCACTGATGACCTAATAAGCCATTAGTAAATCCAAAACAAAAACTCTACACATATTATGTAGAGTTGTGTGACTCATATGGTCATCATTTGAAAGAGTAGGTAAATGGACATGAATAAATAGATCATAAAATGTAGATGAAGCCTCAATGGTAGTAAGGATGATCTGTGGGTGCAATAAGTATCTACCAACTCAATTAGATGACATCTGATTGATCTATGTCATAATAGTGGAAATACTATCAAAAATCTGGGATCTAGTGGAGCATTTTGTTGGTTCCCCTACTAATGTCAATTCCAAATGCTTTGGTAGAACCAAAAGGTCTAGTCCAACTAATGCCCTCTTGTTCATGAGTGGTGGCGAATCTCGATGTCTAAACTCAAGTTTGTCAAAAAAATGACCTCTACCTTGGCCAGCATGCTCAGGATAAGATGTGTAGTCCACATCTCTCTGTAAATGAAACTTTGTGTATAACTGTTTGAAAAAATATAGTGGCAGCTCATCATTATGAGGCCATCCATGATAAGCTGCCAACCATCCAAGATATATGAATGGCACAACAAGATCATCTACACACCTCATCACCATATACCTTCTAATTGTATTTTTTCCTCTATAAAAAGGGAACATGGTAAACATATTTTCCTGTGAAACTAATTTTCCAACATCTATTCATTCCTCTGTGCCAATAACACTCATGGCAAGAGACAAATAAAACTACTCAATGTTGATATTATCATAAGCATTGAATGATCGAATTGTCCCGATCATTTGTAAAATCTCATCTCTAATTTTGACTAATCTATCTCTATTAGCCAAATTAGGGGAGTTGTGACTTTGTGACTGTTTGATCTAAACATCTTAGTGCATTTTCTAATCTAGCAATACTCTCCTAATATAAATTTGATTTAACTTGATCTTGTTTCTCAGAATGAGGAGAGTGGTGAGATCCCTCTTCAACCATGATATATATATGTATATAAGTAAAGAGATTTGCATATCATTAAAAAAATAAAAAATGATGTTAAACAAATTTATCAAATTTTAAAGCTAAAACATATATTTAAATTACAAATTTATCAAGCTTCAAAACTAAAACATTTTTAAATTACAAATTTATCAAGTTTCGAAAAAAATTAAAACATTAAATTAACTTTATAGATCTAATGAGATAGAAAGTTATAGATCTATGAAATAGAACCTTCTACAACTTAGATCAACATAAGAAATGATATCCACAATGAGACTTGATATATATATATATATATATATATATATAGCATATATATATATATATATATATATATATATATATATATATATATATATATATATATATATATATATATATATATATATATATATAAAGTCTCTTTGTAGTTGTGTACATATGTGCATGTATATGTTGAACAATATGTATATATGTATATATATATGTATATATACATATATGCATATATATATTTGTGTCACATGTATGTATGTATGTGTACACATGTATGTACATACATGTGTGTGTACATGTGTATGTATACATATGTGTATATATGTATGTATGTATATATGTGTACATGTCATAACATATGTATATATATGTATATGTGTATGTATGTATAGATATATGTATGTATGTATACATATACACACATACCTGTACATGTACATACATACATACACATATGTATACATGCACACATATACACACATACACACATATGTATACATACATATACATAAATGTACATACATATATATAAATGCATACATTAAACACATATTCATGCATACATACATATGCATATATATGTACATGTAACTACATACACATGTGCATACACATATATGTATGAATATATACATACATACATGTATACATATACATACATACATACATACATACACATAAATACACATACATACATACATACATACATACATACATACACATATGCATACATACATACACACATACACATATATGCATACATACATACATATATACATAGATATAACTACATACATGTACATATACATGCATATGTATACATATATATACACATACATACACATATGTACATACATACATACACACATACAACAAACTCCCTCAGATTAGCTCCCTTTGCTTCCACCCACCTGCTTTAATGTATTTTTCCAATTTTTGAAAAAGCTCTACACTCATTTATTGGGATGGTGCTATTTTTGGCATTTTTTGCTTCGATCAAAATAAGTAGGCACTAAATTAGGGGCTAATTAGCACCTGGTTTAATGTCGGATTTAGCATCTAGTTTAGCATCAGGTTTTGCGTCAGGTTTAGCACCGAGTTTAGCGTCGGGTTTAGTGTTGGGTTTAGCACCAGGTTTAGCATCGGATTTAGCTACCAGTTTAGCCGTTTAGTCTCGAAGTTCGGGCAAGGATGAAGCTAAGTAGGTGCTAAATTAGCACTCACTAGCTTTGTTTAGCATTGGGTTTGGCGTCAGTTTAATCAAATGGGTTTAGCATTGGGTTTAGCACCGGATTTAGCACCGAATTTAGCATCAGGTTTAGCGCCTAATTGTTTTTATCTAGCAAGGATTAGGGGTTAAGGGATTAGGGTTTTTAGAACAAAAAATACTTCCCCAATATTCACTGGCCTTCAATTGCTTTCCTACATTTCACTTGCATCTAAAGATCCCTCAACCCTAATCCCTCAACCCTCAACCCTCAACTCTTAGTCTCCTAAAACCCTGTAAACCTTATTTGAATTCTCTACCCTAACTCTAATCCCTCATCCCTATACCCTCAACCCAATACCCTAAACCATCAACTCCTATAGGTCTCACAACTCTATACTCCTTAATTCTCAACCCCTACCCCATATATTGATCCTCAACCCTCATGTATATCTTCTGCCTCCTCCTTCTTTCTCCTTGTCTTCATTCACTTCTCCTCCATCCTCACTATCTGACATCTCTCTACTTCCTAATCCCTCAACCCTAAACAATCAACCCTATACTAACCCTAAACCCTAAACCTCAATGTCCCTCACCCTTAAACACTAAATTTAAACTACTTTCATTTCTACCTCAACCCTTAAACCCTTAAAACCCAAGTAAACTCTCTATTTCTATCCTCAACCCTCAATCCTTCTTAATCCCCCAACTCCTTAAATCCCTCTAATTCTCTACCCTAAACCATCAACCCTTAAACCCTAATCCCTCAACCCCTATGCCCTCTACCCTATACATTGGACCCTCAACCCTATACCCTTGGTGTGACTGCAAGGGCATAAAAATTCAACTATATCCCTTTTGTACATTTTATGGCATAATACACCTCATTTCTACATTCAATCATCTACAAATTTGCCCATGTTTAAGATTTTTGAGTAAAAGATAAAAAAATGTTTTTAAAGGATAATATGAAGATAATAGTATGATCTTAAATTTGAGATTTAATAGCATTTGAATTAAATGGCATTTTTATCTTCTTTTCAATTAAAAATTGTAATATTTAATTTGTAAAATATTATAAAATAAATAAATAATAATAAAATTTATATGTTGAATATTAATCATTATTTAGAATTTATTTTTCACAATAATAATATGAATGGTTTAGAAGAAATGCAAGAGGCAGATCTATTTTAATTAAAAAAATCTTAGGGTGCAAGGAATCTAATGTAATATCACAATCACAATCACACAATTTTTTTTAAATTATAATAATTAAAATCATAATTTAATGATTAAATTATATATTTAATTCATATTCATTTTAGTTTTATTTAAATCATAGTAACGAGACTTGGACTCGACTCGAACTCGGCTAGGGTGACTCGACTCGGGACTCAACACCCGAACTCAACCAAGACTTGACAAAATGAAAAACCACTAGAAATTTAGAGATTTTTAAGGATTTAAAACTTGTTTGAAGCACGCTTTATTGAATAAACCCTAAAGACACAATAACATCATTAAATAGAAGCAAATTTGATCACATACACAAGTATACATCGATCACATAAGTATAAAGTACACAAATTGTAGTTGAGTTGCTGAAGGAAATAACACACGCTTAGATATATAAATATAGTCAGATGTATACAAAACTCATGGAATATGAAATCCATGACATCGAATGTTCCAAATAAATATGAAATATCAAAATAATAACTACAATTCTATGGCTCAATGGAGTCTACATCCTTCCTACGAAGGCATCTAAGGTGTGTCCTAGATGATGTAGCAATTGCAACCATAGTCTCTGCTTGTGTCTCCATGCCACCCTCACCAACATTAGTTGTGGATGTGTTTGCCTGTGCTTTAGCATCCTCCTCTGTCATGGCTATAGCCTCAACCTTTCTATCTGCTTGGTCAACCCAATCAAGGTCCTCGTCACTAACACAAGTATATATTGATCATATAAGTATAAAGTTATAAACACAAATTGTAGCTGAGCTGCTCAAGGAAATAACACACTTAGATATATAATCAAAGACTCAAATGTATACAAAAATCATCGAATATGAAATCCATGACATCAAATGTTCCAAACAAATATGAAATATCAAAATATTCAAAACAATAACTAGAATTATATGGCTCAAAGGAGCCTACATCCTTCCTACGAATGTGTCTAAGATAGGTCCTAGATGATGCAGTAGCCATAATCTCAAGTATCAGAGTGATTTCCCTAATGGGGTTGAGGGGCAGTTCCCTTTGTGGGGGTCTAGGTGCAATGCCTCTAGTGGGGTTAAGGGGCATCGCCCCTCACAGGGGTTTCGGGGTAGTGCCCCTCACAGGGGTTTGGGGCTAGTAGTGCCCCTTGTGGGGGTTTGGGGGTAGTGCCCCTAGCGGGGTCGATGAATAGCGCCCCTAGCAAGGTCGACGAGAAGCGCCCCTTACAAGGGTCTTGGGGCAGCGCCCCCAGTGGGGTCAAGGGGCAAGGCCCCTTGCGGAGGTTTGGGGGCAGCGCCCCCAGCAGGGTTGAGGGGCAGTGCCCCTTGCAATGGTCTAGGGGCAGCGCCCCCAGCAGGGTCGAGGGGAAGTGCCAAAACCATTCAAACCTTCATGGCATACAAATTAAGACCTCCAAAACCATACAAACCTTCATGGCGTACATCATTTTGCATTCGTAATAAGTTAAAAAAAACAAGTTTTAACTTTAAATTTCATGTAATTTTTTGCATTTTTCAAACCCTGCCTGTCGAGTCTTGCTAACGAGACTCGACTGAACTTGGCCAAGTATAACACCTATCTTGATTTTCTATAAAAATCATAAAGAAACTAAGGGATGAAATTATATGGTTTTTATTCAAAACCATAGGAAAACCTAAGGCATAGAACAACCTAGGAATGATGAGCTAAAGTATTAGTCAAGGCACTTTAATTGTAAATCAATGTGATAAAAAGATAAGGGCGAGCTAGGGCAACATGAAACCCTAACCACAAAACATTGAACTTCCACAATTCTCGCCTCATTTTGCACTTTTCCATTTCTGGAGAACTTGGCACACAACTGCCATGGAAACTTAGGGTTTGAGCCTGAAAATCAAACATTTTATGCACTACTATGTTGATTTGGTGTCAATTTCCTTTAGGAACTTAATGGTAAGTTGTTTCTTCTTTGTTCTAGGTCATTTCAACTCCATTTTTGAAGGATTTAGGGCCTCTAGGCCGCGACCATGAGTGAATTTCTAACGCATTTTTCTATGTTCATTTCCTCTATTGATATCTCATTACCTCGGGCCACCATGGATGCGCTTGGCTTGAGTTTTGAAGGCCACAAGCACACGGGTTTTGATGGTTCCTCTCTTCACACAAAAATTGTCTGAGTTTCTATGCTTTCATCCTATGTATTCTCTTCTTAAATGAGCTCGATTTGAGCATGATTTGAAAGAAAAAAATTGTCCTCTATGTGGAAACAAAAGAAAAAGCGTGCTCCTCTACCCAGGTTGTGGCCATACCATTTTATTTCCTCACTTTCTACAAAAGATAACCTAGTTTTAGGCTCGACCCATGATAGAAAATTATAATACTTATGTAATGGAGAACTTTCCTGCATTTTGTTTACTATTTTTGGGGTTTTGAAAACCTTTCATGGTTTCAGCCATTCACAATACCTTCTTCATCTTCTGGGTTGGTCTTCTTCCACTTGTATTACTAGACCTATGTTGTCAATATCACCTCATAACATTGTATCACCTTGATTTTCACTATTTAGATAATCTTGAGACTCCTTTAAAACAATCGTACAAACCTGATATGACTGATCATGGTGATGTATTGGAATGGTACAATCAAGAGTTTGATCATTTACCTTCAGAAAATTAGATTGTAACTCTTTCATATCAATTGGAATAACTTCCTTCTTCACTATCCATGATTTTTCGTTACTTTTTGGGTTGATATTTTCTTGTTTTTCCATCAAATTAGACTGATCTAGATGTTGTTGACCCCTGATTTCAAGCTCAGAATCAATAGTAAACTGAAACAAAAAAAATTCCACTTTTGTGTTAGCAAAATGAAACCTAAAACTCAACATGTGGAAAGAGTCTTCTTGTTGATCTACATTCTCAATCTGAATAATTAATCATAAATGAAACTTAAATAATCAGAAGGGTAAAATGAACCATGAAAACCACATCCAACCAATAAAACAAACTCATACAGTAGCAACAAATGAACTTCTATTTGTATTGATTCAGAAAAATTAGCATTGTTTCAACAATTATTTTTCTTTTTAGTCCTTCCTTATCTTTTACAAGAGAAAGTGATTTCATTTATATAGAGAGACAAGTACATTGAGTTTACAATAAAGGGTGAGGATTAATCCATCAAGCTCCTTGCAACAACAAAAAGTACACCTCTTTTTAATTTGAAATTGCCCCATAAATAATCTTTTATGAAGTTATACATTTCTTATGTTTACGTGTTGCTAGAAAGTGAGTTATTATTAAGTAATTGACTGGTTGACAATAAATTTTTCTCATGTTTACATGAGGAGGTGAAGGCTTTGGCTTTCTCTTGGTGAAAAGAGGAATCCAAGCTTTCTTGTGTTGGGTGGAACGATCTTAACAGGATATTAATATGTTTGTACAGGTTTGTGTTGGCAAAATGGATCAACAAAAAATCTTTCAGCTGTTCACTATTTTCTTTAAGCCACTAGAATATATTTTAACAACATAAAATCCTATAAGCATACTAATTGAAGCTTCAAGGTCAAGTGAACAATTTTGTATTAAATTTTTTATTTTGGAACTCGTGAACATTATGTGGCTGAGAAAGCTTTTCAAACAAATTTCTTATGTTGTGGAGCCAAACAGTTACCATGGCATTACTTTTATATCTACAAAGAAATTCATTTTCACATTATGTGGAAAATCAAACAAGGGGCAACTGGTATGTAAAAAAAATGTTTGTTTTTTCATTTTTCCTTTTCTATACTTACGGTAATAGCTTACCTAACATTTGATCATGGTTTGTAATGAATATGGCTGGAGAAATAGCAATTAGCACATCTGCCATTCCCATATTTTATAAGTAAATAGCCTGGTATGTAAAACAAATGTTTTTTTTTTTCATTTTTCCTTTTAAGTAATTAGCACATGTAGCATCACGACTCACTCAGCACTCCATGCCTTTACACATGCTCGATTCTTCAAAGGCCGCATAACCTCAAAAATTCCTCTCCTAATTCAAACATTTGTGCCAAAGATAGAAATCTAAAACCATATCAAAGATTCTCAAAGAGAAGAAGTCATCGCATAAAATTAGAAAAGCCCTCAAAACATTGTTAATGACTTCAAACACGTCATGCCACAAAAATGAATGTGATTTTGTCTCAAATATGGTCGATGTTGAATGCTATTGTTGCTCCAAGGCACTTTGACTTCTTCCTTAGACAGTGAGATTCCCTCAAGACATGAATGTGGTTATCATAGCTCTAAACACTCATTTCAACATGAAGAATGCATCAATGTGTAGTAGAATTTGTAAAGCACTTGTCTTTGATTATGAATGTTTTAGATTGTTACATATAGTCATGGTCAGATTCTCATGATAGATTCCTTTGAAACTTGTGACAGGTATGCATTTGAGGACCAAATTG
>VDFB02053291.1:0-13895 GCA_007258455.2 Sequoia sempervirens | reverse complement strand
GTAAAAGTGCAAAAAATGAAAGTTAGAGGGAATGCCAATGGTCAAGTTGGTTGGAGAGGTATTTGAAGAGGTTAAGTCAGTTTTTTTAGAGGGAAGAGTCTTTAAATCTAGGAGAAACTCAATGTAATGGATTGATGAAGTTTTGATTGGGAAAAGATATTTAAAGTTCTTAATTTTGTTATGATTTCTTGAAAGTTTTGTTGCTCTTTTGGTCTGTATGGTTTCGTACAGGGTGTTATCAATCTAAAATGTATTTGAATTGATAGATATAGGTGTTCAAATCCTTTTAAAGTTGGTTTCAGTTTTTTTTGTTAACATTCAAGAATTTTGTAGGCAGATTATTGAAGGGGGGCCAAAAAGTAGGGGTTTCAAGGCTTTGAGGCCTACAATGCACTAAAATGTGATTCCACCTACTGTACATATTGTCACTCAGTGGAATGGGACTAAATAATGTAGGTTTAGGTGTAGGAGTAGAATATTAACTTTTGTGAAGACATTTGAAGAGTTTTCTAGCGTTGCCCCAGTAGGAAGTTCAAATTTAGGCCTAGGAAGTAAGGTTAGAAGAGATCAAAAGAAAAAATTTCTTAAGATCAAGCTTGAATATGATGGAATATGTGTGATTAGGTGGAGAATGATGATATAGAAGCTTTGTAAGGGTAGGGAAGGTCAATTTCATGTTTGGGCATGAAGCCCTAGTTGAGAAAAGAGGGCTTTTGAGTGGAAAAGTGAGGTTATAGGTTGGAAAAGTAAGGTTTGGGGGAAGAAAATATGAAGGTGAATTAAGTTTGTGTAGGTTAAAAAAAGAGTGTTTGAGGTGGTGATAATATTTCATGTGGTATGGAAGTGGGTTTCTTAATAATCCCTTGTCTATTAATTAAAAAATGAAGGTTTCTTGGAATCAGACTCTAGAAGGCAAGTTTTGAACCAAAAGTTGGAGAATATGAGGATTTGGAGGTAGTTTGAGGACTTTCAAGTGGAATTTTGGGTTGGAAGCAAGCTGGAAGGAGTGTTCCTTTGTAAAAGTAGGCTAATTGGAGCCCTTTATAGCATTGAAACTCAGTTTAAGTGGAATTGGTCCAAAGAGACCTATTGAGATTTTGAGTCATGTTTTGTGAGAGCATAATGGGGGTTTCGAAAGGTGAGGAGTTTAATGATTGAGGGAATTCTCTATAATATATTTGTGAAAACATCAATTTGGTGACCTACAAGGGAACTAGGTTGAAATAGTGAAGAGTAGAAAAAATAGAGTTGTATGTTTACTTAAACCCATCAAATTGTGTTTAAAATTGATTTACCTCCCTATCATTGCATCAAAAAAATGGGCCTATCATTTGGAAAAAATTGAACATTATGGAAAGGAACAATCAATTCCCCATTTGTCACAAAAGTTGGACCACTTAGTGGAGATAGAGAGGGGTGTGTAATCTCTGTATGCTTTGTATTGAGGAGTGTGAGCTACGAGAGGAAGTTTTTTGGAAACAAAAGGCTCAAATTGAGTGGCAGCAGGAAGGCAATAAGAATACAAACTTCTTTAATTCAATGAAAGCCAGGAGACATGGAAATTCTATTTCTATTTTGGTGAATGAAATGGGTGAGAAATATTTCCTCTTTTCATGAAATCTTGAGTGAAGCTATGCAGTGTTTTTATTCTTTATTCAGGGAGGACTTGTAGGGGGGTTCTAATGAGGAAGCTCAGGTCCTTTTGTGTATCGCTTCTTTGGTTTCTAGGGAGATGAATGAGCATCTTATGAGTGATATTTCTCTTGAAGAGCTAGAGGGGATTGTGTTTCAGATGAAGAAATGGAGGTGCCCAAGCCCTCATCATTTCCTATCGAAATTTTCCTGAATTATGACATTATCAAATCTGGACTTATTAGCAGTTGTGTAAGAGTCTCAGTCGAATAAGTAGATGTTACAAGCTTTGAATTATACCTTCCTTGCTCTCATCCCCAAGTGTGATGGAGTAGATAGGTTAATTAAAAAAAAATTTATTTCTCTTTGCAATGTGATTTATAAAATTATCTCTAAATTGATTGCTAATAGGTTGAAAAAGTGGCTTAAAGTGTTGATCTCTGAGGAACAGAGTGGTTTTTTGTGGGTTAGAAAATTTTGGATGGGTTGGTTATCGCAACAGAAACCATTCACTCTATGGCCAACTCCAAAGATAAGGAGATGTTTATTAAGTTGGATATGGCTAAGGCATATGACAGAGTTCAGTGGTCCTTCCTTCAAAAGGTTCTTGGTGCTTTTGGTTTTGGGGATGAGTGGATTCAATGGTTTATGAGTTGTGTTACTTCAGTTTCCTTCTCCGTGTTAATAAATGGTGAGCATTTTGAGCTTTTTGGTGCCTCTCGGGGTTTGCGTCAGGGAGACCCCCTATCTCCTTACTTGTTTATTCTTCTTGTTGAAGGTATGGGACGTTTGATGAGAAGGAATGTGGAGTTGGGTCTCATTCTGGGTTGGAGATGGGGAGGTGGTTTACCACCGTAGTCTCATTTGTAGTTTGTGGATGACACTGCTTTGATGGGTATGGCTACAATTAGGGAAGCTTCAAATTTGTGCAAGGTGTTCGATGTTTATCTTATTGCCTCAGGTCAATTGATTAATGAAGATAAGTCCTACATCTTTTTCTTCAATACTCTGGGACCCATTTAGAGGAGGATTGCTCATATCTTGAGATTTCAAATTGGAGCTCTCCCTTTGACCTATCTTGGTATTCCTATCTCTATTGGAAGGCTGCTCAGGGATTCTTGGTAGAATATTCTAAAAAAATTTAATGTGAAAGTTAATCATTGGACCCATAGATACTTGTCTTCTGTGGGTCATGTTTAGTTGCTCAATTCTATGGTGCAGGCTCTCCCCATCTATAGATGTATGATTCAAGTGGCCCCATTGGGTTTTGTTAAGGAATTTGATTTTGTTGCAAGGTAGTTCTTATGGGCTGGTAGTTTGTTGTCCTCTAAATGGTGCCTTGTCAGATGGGATATTATTTTTAGCTCGAAGTAGTTTGGTGGTCTTGGGTTAAGGCAATCATCTTTGTCTGGGGTGGCATTGGCTGCTAAATTGTATTGGCAGTGGTGTGTGGAGTAGGATCAACTCTGGGCCAAGATATTATCTCATAAGTATTTCCTAGGGATCCCACAGATGGATATTCCTCAGTATCCCTGGTGGGGAGAGGTTCAGTGATTTGGGGTATGCTCCATAAAGGGGTTGCGCTCATCAAGGATGGCTTATTTTGAATTTGCAAAAGGGGGACGAAGGCTCATTTTTGGTCTGATTCTTGGGATGGTTTTCCTCCCATTGTTTCTCAGTTTCCAAATTTGTTAACTCTGTGCCAGAGGTTCCTTGAGGCTGGATGGTCAAGGATGAGTGACTTTAAGTCCTTATCTTCTCATGGTCAGTTAGTGGTGGGGTGATCCCACAAAGCTAGTTTACAATTTCTGGGAGATTTTGATTTTTGTTGAAATCACATATTTTTAGAAAATATAATGATTTAAGCCTTTAAAAGTTTCATTTAAAGCATTCCAATTGAAGAGGGTTTGATCTAAGGTGGTTAGATCAAACCCCCTTGGATAGAACCCCGCTAGTTTTAAACCATACCTATAACAGAGTCTTCTTTTACAATCTATCAAAATTTTGATAAAACCACTTTTGATTTACCTTTTGGGATCAAATGAATTCATTTAAAATTTATTTTTGTAAGTATGTAGTCCTTATTATAAGCTCCTAAAAGTATAATTTTAAATAAAATTATTTTTAACATTATATTTATTTTTATTTCTTGTGAATGTAGGTTTTCATTTAAAATCAAGCTCTTTGTTCTACACATGTGGAAAAATAGTAGATTATCAAAATAAAATTCTAAAAAATATGTTTAGGCTAGGTATTGATGTCTTTCATCCAGAAAAAAATAAAATTGAATTTCAATACATGCAAAAAAAGTTACGGTTATACGATCAATGCCATAAGTTCAATTTAACTGGTTCAACTTTTAAACTTGATTAAAGAAAAAAAATTCAATAAAACACTATGAAACCAATTGGAAGCACTAGATATCATAGTTAAAAATCTAAATTAAAAAAAAAAAGAATTTTATCCTTCATGGAAAAAGTTATGTGTTATATGATGAGTGTCATTTTAAAATGTTGTTTCTAAAAAACTAGTTTTCAAGGAGAGTTGAAAAAGAAGTGTAATTTGTTTGAACCAAAAAATTGAAAAAATATATTAGAATCTACGCACAAAATGTCATGAACTCTAGTTTGCATCATCTCTAATTTCACTTCGCTTAGCCAATTATAGGTTCTCGAAAGTAAAGATTTAGTTAAAAAAAATTATTTCAGTGTGCAGTTTGGCCAAAAATTGTAAACCACTATTGTGGGATCACCCGCTGAGATGGAAGAATCCTAATGAGTGGCCTAATATTGGTATGGAGTGTGCTGAGCTGTACAATATCCTTTCTAGTAGACATTGTAGTTCCCTCCAAGATGGGGATGTTCTTTCTTGGTCTCCTAATCATAAGGGTGTCTATACTGTTGCTTCTGGATATTAGGTGTTGTTATCTCATAGGCTAGATAGGGTGGAGGTTCACTGGTGGAAGAGAGTGTGGAACAAGTTCTCTTGGCCAAAGTGTAATTGCTTTATTTAGACTTTGGCTTGGAATAGGTGCTTGAATTGGGATAATATTTGGAAGTGGGGATTCCAAGGCCCTTCTATTTGTGTTTTGTGTAGGACTGGGGAGGAGGACTCTTCTCACTTGTTTTTTTGTTGTCCCTTTGCTTTGCAACTTTAGCATCTTTGGTGGGGAGTTTGGAAAAGCCCCTGTGTTCATGCTTCCTCCCTGGTGGATTTTTGGAGTAGTTTAGGTAGACCTCCTTCTATGACATCTTTCTTGCAGGATGTATGGTATGTTGGGCCTACCTTCATACTATGGCAGATTTGGTTGGAACGAAATCGTAGAATATTTCGTGGTGAAAATATGTTGATTCAACAAGTTTGGCAAAGAATTAGGGGTATGATTCAAGAGATGGTGGAAGCTAAGTGTGATGTGTTGTTTCCTTTAGAGAAAGGGGATGCTGAGATGGTGGATAGATTGGGGATCTAGGGGTTGTCTTCAGCTTCTGTTTGTGTCAGGAGAGGAAGGCTAGTGAAAAAGAAAGTTCAAAGGGTGGGTAGGTGGCTGCCCCCTCTGGCTAGAATTTTGAAGATCAATACTGATGGTTCCTCAAGAGGCAATCCTAGGCCTGCTGGGATTGGAGGGATTAGCAGGGATTTTTCGTGTTCAGTGGTTTTCTTCTTTTCTATTCATGAAGGGATGCAGTCTATCAACCTTATGGAAGGTTTGGCGATCCTTTATGCTCTTGAGCGGGCTTATGCTTTAGGGTGACACAAGGTTATCTATGAATCTGATTCACGGGTTTTGATTAATTTCATAAATGAACGAAAGGTGTCTGATGTTAGTTGGTAGCTGGCTATGATGGTGTAGCAGATTTTGCAGATTAGTTCTTTGATGGAGATGGAGAGTGGAATAGGGTAGTAGATTGTTTGGCTAAGTGGGCTTCTGAGCATATCGATGGTTGGAAGATTGACGAGTGGGAGCAGCTTTCCCATGAGCTCCGTCATGATTTGGAGAGGATTCTTGCCGAGGATGGGAATGGTAATGGTGAAGGATGATGATGTTTCTTGCTTTGTTTGACTGCTTCTTGTGGGTTCTTGGGACCTTGGCCCTTGGATAAATTATGTAATGCTCTTTTCTAAATTTCAATAAAGTTTTTAGCCCTTTTATTAAAAAAATATTGGAGAGAAAATGATAAAACACTAATTTAATTAAATAATTAAAATTATTTAATTAATGTGGATATGATATTTAAAATAATTATAAATGAAAAGATGGGATATTAGCTTTTAATTAAATAATTAAAAATATTTAATTAATATAGATAGAAAAATTGATGAAGATAATGATAAAATGGAAAGATAAAAATATATTGGTGATTTTTAGGTGATATATATGTATATAGTCAATTTATGCTTGTTGGACAAATCTAAAAGACAATTGAAGTGAACAAATATTCATAAATTATGCATAACACCTATGAAATTGAAAACTAACACAATTTTATTTTAATGTGGACTTTCCTTAACAATGCAAGAAGTAACTAACTTCTTACTTGATACTTCTTTCTACAACCCAAAATAACTAAGGTTTCTTCATTTTCATCTATTTTAAAATATAAAAATTATAATATAAAAGAATATATAATTTTAAATTTACAATGCCAAAACTATATATAAAGATAAGTTAACAAGTTTGAAATCGATGTATTTATATATAGGAAGCTATATATCTAACTCTTACTTAAACTAATAGTATTCTATCATCTATTGAACTATGGTTTGAAAAATATGTTGAATTCAACTTCACATTAAGCATTTGAATTACCCATCACCTAACCCATGAATTGACGTGTAAATATCCCCTACACTATTTTTTAAAATTATACTCTTGAGTGAAAGCTCTAGGAAGATGATCATTAGGAAGTGTTTTAAAATTATATTCTTAGTCTTCTTGAAATTGATGGCTTGGTTTATTTTACTAACACTTCATGATCCAATCAAAGATCACAATTCTCCAATTACAAGACTTTTGGCCTCTAAAAGCTTAGAAATTTATGAAGTGACAAAACTTTTTCCCCACTTTTAAAATATAAGGTAATTTTCCTCGACAACTGTCTTTTCAACTAAATTTAATAGTTTCTTTGAATCCTCTTCTTGATGCTCTCTTTTTGAAAAAAATGACATATTTGTCCAATTTCTTTATATAATAAAAACAAAAATATGATGTAACCCTAAAATTACCTCAAAATTAAAAAACCTTATCTAAATTAATAAAATCTAACAAACCAAAATTAACATATTTAGCTATATGACATGAAAATATACATTTTATTAAAATAATCTAGTAAACCCATAGAAATTTACTAGTAGCAAATATAGCTCCAATTATTAGAACTAAACGTACAAATTACATACTACAAAATCTGATGTCCTCTGTCACACCAAAATGCTGGTACAATCAATCTCTATAGAAAATTTCATCAATTCAAAATTCCAACAAAAGAAACAAATAATAATGATTACAATATGACTAATTGTATTCATTCATTAACTCCAACAAAAGAAACAAATAATAATGAGGGGACTCTCATATAGCTGGCCAAGTCCAACGGATGGTCCAGATTGAATTACAATGGAGGGCTCAGATCGAGCCACCTCAGCCCTAGACAAGTTTTGCCCTAAAAACCGCCAGAAGGTGGAGGAGTGGTGTCATAAATGATCCCAAAAATAGCAGATTCCTCCTTGACCACTATGAGCAATTAATGCCCACTACCCTTCTAGAAGATTCTCATCCATGACTCAGATTCCCTTGCTCTTCTCTCTGATCGCGTATGCCATGAATCAAGCTAGCACCTCATCAACTTCCTCCTCAGAAATTGCTAGAGTAAGATTAAGCTGATATTCTAGGATAGCCACCGTCTGCTCATGTTTATCACAAGACTTTCCCCAAGCCTCAATAGAATCCTGTGTACTCTGAATAATTGCTGAAAATGTCGAAATGTTCTCAAAGTCCAGTTGAGAGAACATCTTCATCTCGGAGAAGAAAGGTTGCAACCTTGCCTTTAATCCGTCAATTTCAACCTCCTTAGGAGCCAGCCTCTTGGCGAACAATGCATCCAATGTGTTGAGGATACCCTCGTGAATATTCCTCATCGCTTTCTTGATCCTGGAGGACTCCACAGCTGCCGTGTCAAAGAAGCCCTTTCCAGTGAATGCAGCTGAATACCACCCACGAAAATCATATCTGTCGCCTGCCTGGATCACTCCTTCATTCACCAAAGTTTGCGTGGGCACACGCATCAAAACAACAAGGCGAGGAATAGTTTTGTCTTGAAAAATATGGGTGTCTCCCCAAGCTTGCTCGACACGATCTAAGCGTGAGAGGATACCAGACGCATTCTGAAACGATGAGACAAGATCGGCCATGAATTTTTCTGCCTCAGTGCGGACACCGCTTATCCACTTGTCTCCCTCTCGTATAGCTCTCCTCATCTCCTCAAGCCCACTGATTGGCTCTCGTGGTAGCTCAGGCGGAAGTTCTACCACTGGATTCTCTTGAGCAACTGGATGTGCTAGATGTTGCACATATTCGACCAATGCCTTGTGCTCCTTTTTCAACCTTTTATACTTCCCTTCCTTTTTCACCAGCCTGTCCTTCAACGCTTGGAATGAACTTTCAGCTTCCTCAACCACTTGCGCTCCGGAGGGACGTCCCAATTCAACTGTGGTGACCGTGTAATTTTCTGGCATTGCGTCACTTAAATCATGATCCTCTCTTGGAACAGCAATATGGAGGCTGCGTGAACCGGCCTCATTAGTCTCCATCTTCGTATACTTCCTTGCTCTCTTCCTTTTAGGCGACTTACTTGTCCTGTTTAGAAGCTCCTCCATTTCAATTGCCAGGTCAGCATTATCGTCCTGATCCCTCCTTATTGCATGCAAGAGCGAATTGCGCTGAATGTCGTAAATAATAAGGGGCTGCTCTTCAGTTGCCTCCACTTTACGAACCTCCTCTCGAGCAGTATTTTGTTGAGGCTCATCTATCTCCATACATTGATTCCTCTCCTCATGGGCTCCAACCCTTGATTCTATAACATCCTCTTCTTCGAAAACATGGTCAAAGTTGGTGTCTGTTTCTGTTTCCTCCCCTTCATCTGGCTGATTGGCACCTTCAGGATCATTGACACTCTGAGTATCCAACTGTCTCGGCATTGGTTGGTTAACCTCTCCAACCTCTGGTTCTTCATTCCTTCGAGCCCTCTGATCTGCAAATAGTGAGACTTCGCGCACGCTGGAGGAATGGGTCACCAACTAAGTAGATGATGTGTCCTCCGATCCCTGAGGTTCCGGCTGAACAGGCTCTTCCTGCTGTGGTGGCTCCACAGCCCGGGCAATTTGTTTCTTCCTTTTTGCCAACACCGATGGCCTTCTATCACCCATGAGGTCGTACGTGAAGGCAACTGACCTCCTCAATCTATTAACGCGCTCCTCTACCCAAGCCCTCGTAAAAGTCAAGACGGTAATAGACAAGGTGTCTAAATCCGTAATCTTCGGCTCAGCCCAATCTAGTGGTGGGATCGGCGTGTTCTTTATAGATTCATAATCCGGATGAATAAGCCTGGAATCCTCTTCGACTTGATCCGGCACTTGGATCACTTCACATTCTCTGATTAGTTTGAGAGGCAACCTCGAAAACATTCTTTTCCTAATCTTAGCCTCGTCTCCAGCGTTCGCCCAAAAATCTTCCAAGTGAGCTCTGTGTCTGTACTCCTCACCCTGAACAGTTCCAATCCTTCCCCGAGGATCAAAATCTTGCCGGCTGGTATGAAGAGTCAACTTATAGAACTGCAATTCATCTTCAGCCTCCTTGGCTGCCTGCAAAGTAGGGCACTCTTCAAGTGAGTTTCCCAAAACAATGGGAAAGTGCAAACCTCCCTTCTTCTTCCTCATGATTTTGTCGTAGGCCACCAGTTGCCTAGACAGCTCAAGCAGTATCATTCTGTTCATAGGGTACCTCGGTAATCTGTAGACGTATGAGTCGTACCCCGGCAGCCTTAAATAAGTAAACTTTGGGAATTGGACGAACCAAAACCCATACTCTTCTATCAACATTTGTGCCTCTTCAGATATTCTCTGTTGCAACCTCCACTGAAGGGACCTTGTGATATACTTGGTGAAAGCATCATTTACCCTCTTGAAGTCAGCCGTGTGCATGAGATGCAACTGTCTACAAGATTCGTGAATCTTGAACTGATTAAAACCACAGCCAATCGGCTCTTGGTATGCCAACCCTCTGTATTTTGTCATCCGAGCAAGCATGTAGATGACATACGAACTCATGTAGAATGTTCTCGTTCTCTTCAGATTCCGAAATTGTTCATCAATGTTGTCACTTATCATTTGTGCCCAATTCACTTCCACCTTCCCTTCGAGCACCACACTAATGTAGAAGAACATCCATGGTTCGAACACATATGACTGCGGGCTGCCGTTAACCCTGTTGAGCAACATAATTATATCACAGTACTCCTGTTTCAGCTCCTCTGAAATTATCTGCTTTGGTAGCTTGGCAGCAAGAGGCTTTGGCTTTCGCATCCAAGTGGTGTTGATCCTCTTCATGCACTTCTCGAAAGATGTGGCATACATCTTGTCAGCCTTTTCTTTGGATTTATATAACATCTTGTTTGTAGCCAGGATCCCAAACGCCTCGCCAATTGCGTCAGGTGCAAAGTTGGCCAATATCATGCCATCCGGAGAAACAATAGTCCAATCGTCCGAGTTGTAAAAGTTTGCGCACTCCAAGATCAGCTCTGGAGAACGAACTGCTGGCTAGAATCCGGCTGCTGCATATAATCCGCTCTTCACAATGTTGTGCGATGCTTCCGTCGGATGATTGCCACCTTGCCCATATATCCTTCGCATGAAAGCCTCGAGGTTGAAAGGCCCAAGGTTGGTGTCCGTCAAGTTCCCAAACTTTGACACGATCTTAGACTCCGGAATGAAGGACTTCTTCAAACTTTTGATGATCGCTTGCCTGGAGGCGTTTTCTTTGACAACTTCATTATTTCCAGCCTTAGCTCCAGCTTTGCTTGTTCCAGCAACATAAGCTTTTCGTCCTTTGGCCATATGCAAAACAAGAAGCAAACATTACACTTCAAACTTTTAAAATAAAAATCACGAGAGACGACTGGCGAATGGAGTTGGCTGCAAAAGTAAATACAAGTTAATAGCTTCAGCAATAAACTTCGACTTCAAACCTCGATAGATTTAAACTCCGAAAATATAAAACCTCGAACTCCAACAATTTGCAGCCAATAGAATTTTCAGCTCCAGCAATCCCAACTTCGGAAAATGCTTCAAGTTTCGGCAACTTTTTAAATCAACAACTTTGAAAGTTATAAATCAGTAACTTCAAATGTTTTAAATCAGCAAGTTCGGAAGTAATAAATCATGAAGTTTCAATAATTTCAAATCAGCACGTTCCAACAATTTCAAATCAGCACTTCGAAAGTTATAAATCAGCAACTTCGAAGGTTTCAACAATTTCAAATCTGATTTGATTCTAAACATTTAGCAACTTCAGAGAATTTAAATCTTCAAGCTCAAGCAATTTCGACTTCCAGCATTCAGTGAAATAATTAAACGATTTCAGCCTTCAGCAACTTTCAACTTCGAAAAACACTTCAACTTTCAGCAAAATATTAAATCTCAGCAACTTTAAATACTTACCTTCAGCAACTTGGAGAAATAAAAATGCTCAACCTCGGCAGCTTATACTTCAAACTTTATTTCGAATCTCAGCAACTTCGCAACTTTGAATCTCAGCAACTTCGCAAATCTCGAGAAATTCAAGCTTCTTGAAAAATCAAATTCAACACCTCTCACACTTTCAACAACTCTCAATCTTGAAAATATTAAATCTCACAACTCAACAATCACTCTCAACTCTTCAGCATAAATCTCAGCTTCGAATTTTGTGAGATGAAAATGAAAATCCTCAAAGTTTTTATAACCAAAAGCTGGTGCTAATTTTAGCAGATGCCATTAATTCTCTTCATCATGACTTACGCATTTGCTAAATTTGAAAGAGAATATTCCAGTCGTCTTATAGTCGTCATAGCAATTTGCTATTCAGGGAGATTCTTTCCTCGATTTAAATTTAAAACTTCCCTCCCGACTGCCAGTTTCAATTAGTGATTTCGAAAAAAAAAAAATCATTTTGCTTTGATTTGAAATAATCTCATGGCATATTTAATTTATTAAAATTTAATTCAAATGCCATTTTAATTTATTTCACCAGCGTCCGTGAAAATTTGATGTCAACACTTTAAAATGGCTAGGCGAAATTTATTTTCCGTCCATAATTAATCCAAAAACAAATTCCCCACAATTAAAATCGTCCGAGTTTTTAAAATTTCATGTGTCTAAATTCAAAGGGGAATTTAATTTAATACTTAGGAAAATAATTAAATTTAATTTAATTAAATTTCTCCGACTTAGGCAAATTTTGAATTTAATCGCCTAGAGAAATTTAATATTTCTTCCAACGCCTTTTAATTTATTCTGAACGCCATAGAGAATCTTCGTTTGATCATGCCGAGAGGAAATTTTTAAATCAATCTTTTAACTCCACCTTTCATACTTGCCTTAGGGAAATTTAAATATTCCCCTTTCAAACTCAAGGCGCAAATGGAGGTATGTGCTTTCAATTTAATAAAAAAAAATCAAAACGCCTTTACCAATTTCCAAGTCCAACTTCAAACGCCCCATTTAAAATTTAAAATTCAACCTCTTCCTTTAAAGGTGGGCGCATATTATACCATAAGCTTTTATTTTACATGACTTAGACGTTTTTTAAACTCCTCCACTTGTTTGGGCGCAAATAGAACCTTGCACTTCCAGTTGAAACACTTTGCATCACTTCAATCATAGGCGCATACCCCTCTTCATGCTTTGAATTTCATATACTTGGAAAATTTTGATGTCTTCTCCAAACATGTTGGGCGCATTTAGGGTGTCCAGCTTTCAAGTTTCCTTTGCCCTAGACGTTTCTTCACCATCATCCAAGTTAAGGCGCTTTTGGGGGGGGAGTCAACTTTGATTTTTTTTTCAGACTTAAAAAAAAATCTTGAAGCTCATTTCCTTATGCCTAAGGCGCATTTGGGAGTGTCTAGTTCGAGTTTGTAATTCTTGGAATGTTTTACTTTAAGGCGCGTATGAAGGTGTTAGCCTTAAGGCGCATTTGGGGCCTTCTTTCTAATTCTCACGCCTTGGAAACATTTCCTAACCTCTTGACTTAAGGCGCAAATAACATGAGAAGCTTTCATTTTAAACATCTCTTTCCTTCCAGGCACAAATAGGAGGTTGAGCTTTCATTTTGTCACTCTAAGCTCAAAGGCGCATTTCCATGGTCCAACTTTCAATTTATGCCTTAGGCACAAATGACCATGTCTTCTTTTAGGCCCATATAAGCCTCTGTGCTTTCAATTTTAACACTTTCAACTTTCAACTTAATCCTCAGGCCTCAAGGGAGCATTTGGATGGGGGAGCTTTTAATCGGGGGCGCATTTCACCCATGCAGCTTCCAATTTGTACCTTGGGCGCAAATTACTATGCCAACTTCCAGTTTATGCCTTAGGCGCAAATGGGGGTATCAACTTCTAAATTCATGACTTAGTCAATTTCAAGCCTCTAAGTTCAAAGGCGCATTTTGGAGGGCAAGCTTTTATTTTAACGCCTTAGTCAATTCATTCTTTTCAGGGGCGCATTTGATAGGCCAAGGTTTCATTTTCCACGCCTTAGTGAAATTTGAAACTCTTCAAAGTAGAGGCATTTGGGTAGTCGCTTTGGTTCTCATGCCTTAGAATATTTTGGAAACCATCTTAATGTTTCCTTCTTAGTCTAAGTGCAAATCCATAGGCGGCACCAATTTCATCCACTTGAAACATAAGCGGGTGAACTCATTTTCCATGCCTTAGCATTTTTCAAGGCTTTGGGCGCATTTGAACCCCTCTAAGTCTAGGCGCATATTACCATGTCAACATCAAGTTTCCCAAACTTAGCAAATTTCTAAGTGCCACCTTCTTCCTAAGGCGCAAACAAGGGTATGAACTTTGAATTTAACGCCTTAGTCAATTTTCCATTCATTTTCAGCTTCTCAAGGTGAATTTCGATGCCGGACTCCAAATTTTATCAAACCTGGTGGATTTTCATGCCTCTTGCCAGATTTAGGGTGATTTCCTCCTGATAACCCTAATTTGCCCTGACTTTCTATTTTTGGA
>VDFB02053290.1:0-46814 GCA_007258455.2 Sequoia sempervirens | reverse complement strand
CACATACTAATGCAGGGCTAGAAGGCAAATTGTTGGTTCAAGTTTCAAGGAAATCACAGCGTATCACACGGTTGCCAAATGCAATAATGAATTCTTGCCACTTCGAAATGGCAAGTAATTCATTTTTGCATAAGCCAAGGAATTAACGGTACATGCCGGATTAAATGCAAAAGCATACTTTCCTCTACCATCTCGAGAAAAGATAGCTAAAATTTTGCATGAGAAGGTTTTTAATGCTTAATGTCTTTTGAAATACGCCAATCCAAGTGAAGAGAAGTTTTAGCATATCCAAAGTCGAGTAAAATTACAAAGAATTCAAAACCTGCAGAAGCTTTCATCTGAAGGAAAAATGTCGGAGAGTTCATCACAACAAATTTAGGAGGAGGTTGGCCAACGCTTGCTCAGTGCTATACGGTTGCCACGATTTGTGTATATCTATGAAGATTTATCATATGCTACACCTGGTATACCAGGCAAGCTGAAGAGGGCAAATACAATACAGCTGGATAGGCCCAAAGATTGCAAAAAATAGAAAAGGGTTGAGGAGGAATGGGATAATATTCATGACCCACGCCTCGCAAGAAACCCTAAGTCTTTAAGAGAAGCAACCTGTGCAAAGATGAGGTCACCTAAGGGAGCCACATCTACAACAAAGAAGGTTTGGTACAGTGGTCTTCCACAATACATGGTCCCACTGGTACATTATTGTTCGGAGATAGTTGATGTCACCATTCAACGTTATAACCTGAGCACTCACTACATTGACGGCCAAACTTTAAGTGTTCACATCAGCCCACAAGCCATTTGGCACATGCTATGTATCTCGGACCCAAGTACCAAAAAGGAGAAAATTGAGTCCTTCTCTCCTGCCAAAGTAGAAAATACGTGGAAGGCGATGAAAAAGAGCTCAGATTTCCTAATAGAGGAAATTGGTAGGAAGGGAATCCTTGGTGCCAACCTTTCGAGTATCCCATTGCCGCATGGTTCATTTCACGAAGACATGCAAGATGCCTTGTCAATGCTAGCGTTTGTGTGTGGTCAGAACTTCGACGAGATGGTGGAAGCCTTTCAACTAGGGTTGGCTTTTCAATTCCACAAACTCAATATCTTTTGGTATGATTTCGCTGAATTCATGGTGGAGGAAATGATATAGCAAATAGAAAATTACCCGGTGGAGGGAAAGTTTAGATTTCTCTCCTTCCTGGTTCACATGTTCCTACATCAAAACCATGATTTCTTCGGCAGATATTTTGAATTGTCAATTTCTGATGAGAAGCAAAAGAGGAAGCCAGTATCCACATGGACACCCTTTATTTCCATGACATATGATTACTATGCATTTTTGGATTATTTTATAACTCTGGTCTTGCAAGATTTACGAGGAGGTGACACAGTTTGACTCAACATAGATCAGGCCGGATATATGCTGAGTTTCACTCCCGCTTGTGACTGGTTCTTCAGAGCGGATTTCACCATTCTCCGGATGTGGGGCTTCATCGGTCAACCTTTCCTACTTCCAACGTATGTCACAAATAGGGTGCTCGTGTTTGAAATGTATCGGCAGGTGTGTGTCATTGATTATACCTTTTGCAGTAACCCAAGTGTTAAGAGGAAAGGATTATTTGCTTGTCCAAAGAATTTCAAGACAGTAACTCTGTTAAAGAAGCAATCGGATCAATTATTGCAGGATAAACTGGCTCATTTAGGATTGGTTTTAGTAGGTGATAAATGGGATTACAACCCTTTCAATGACTTGTCGTAGCCGCACATGAAGGTTACTCATGTTCCTCGACCCTATTGGGAAAAGACGCGCAACCCGCAGGCGGATAAGGATGAAAATTTTGTTGAACTAGCGCGTGTTCCCACATAGGATAACAGAGAGCCATGGCACATGTTTTACTTTGTTGTGGCGGTGGCTAAGGATAGTGTCCAGATGGACCACACCATGTACAACCAGCTGGTAAAGGATAAGGAATGGACTAATGAGAATATAGAAGCTTTTTGGAAATATCGCCAAGAAACAAGGCAATTGGATGCCCCTTATGAAAGCTTGAAGGGGGACAAAGAATTTGAAAAATGGTGGGATGAGGAGCATCCCAACCCCGACTCTAGCGCTAATAAGGCAATGACCCGGAAGGTGAGTCTGAAGAAGAAGAAGAAGAAGAAATAGCGACTTCTGCATCCTCTGCACCACAACAGAAAAGCTTTGGACAACCCGTCTCTGTAGCCACCAATGTGCGGTTTAATGCATCAAGGTCTTCGCATACTCTCACTTGGGCCGCTAAGGCAGCTAGAGTACTATAGCAATAGCTGGCAGTAATTGCCGAGGCTGGGGAAACCCCGCCCGCAAAGCAGCAACATACAGAGGCCATTACTGGAGAGAGTTCGCAAGAACCCGCCGGAAGACAGGTGCTTGCAACTAGCCAGGAGCCCGAAGATGAGGAAGAGTCGCTAACGATTCTGGAGCCACCATCGACTAGTCAACAGGTAAATTTTGCTCCTTCTCTTACTTCTCAATCCTTGGTATCATCTATTATCTCTGCAGCAATCCCCACCATGAGTGTTGGTCCACCGTTTCCCAATTTTGATCCAAAGCATGCAGGAGGTTTCACCCAATTCTCACAGGTCACTCCACTCACCTTTACCCCTCCACGAAACCTTACGCCAGTTGTCACCGCTCAAGCCCTCCTTGCCTCGCTTTCTGAAGGCATACCTGTTGTCGGCACCCCTACGTCTACTATTGCCGCAAACCTTCCTCTTCCCTCACAACAGGTCGAATCTACGATGACAACTCCTTCACCATTCCAACCCACGAGTCCTCCCGCCGGTTCACCAATTGAGTCGTGGCAAGTGACAAGCCCTTCTGCTAGTTCTCAAAAGCTTTGGAATGTGCCCCCTTCTCACTGCAAACTGTTACTCTCCTGAAAAAACAAATGTCTGGGCCTATCAAAATTACCTATCCATATGCCCTACCCTCTGGTGCTCCTTTCGCAGGCGGGCTAGTCTCGTCGCTAGTCTAATTCATGGCGTAGATTGACTCTGAAAAGGAAGCACATACAAACCGAATGCAAAAGCACAAGGCAAAGGATGATAGTGCTTCTGCTGAGCCGAAAATGCAAACTCTCTATGATGAGACCCAGAAAGAGCTGAAGTTTACAACCATGTACCTGTCGGTAACCAAGCCATAGGGGGAGATGCGTCTAGAAGACTGAAATATATGCGGTAGGGCTTGACATGAAGGTGGCTTGACCACAAGATAAGGTTGAGCTTATGGAGGAAACACAACGGGTGGTCACCTCCGACTTCCTTAAAACTGGTCGCCAGCTGAAGAAAAGAGATGAACAACTTAAATCAAGAAAGGAAAAAGCTAGTTTTTTGGAGAAAAAGGAGAAATCCCTAGAAGCGGATGTTGCACGTTTGACAAAAAGGGAACTAGCAGCAGATAATGAAAAGAGAAGACTTTAGGGAGAACTTGCGAGGGTTCAGACTCTCGACCCTGCTATGGTTAGCGAGCTGCGTACTAAGAATCTGGAGGCAGAGCAGAATTTGCAGCTAAGGGACAAGGAGCTAGAGCGGCTTTGCATTGAATATAATCAGGGGATAGCACAAAAGAATGAGGCTTTAGAGCATTAGCAAGCTCAATATGAGCAAATGATATAGGGGAAAGATGCCAAGTTTAAGGATCAAAAGGTCCAATTAGAAAGAAAACTTCAGGAGACAAAGTCCTCTCTTGACGTGCATTTGGAAAACCACTCCCGAGCTGAGGAAAACTGGCATAAAGAAATGAGTAGCTCCGCAGAGCAACTGGCATCTAAGAAAAGAAAAAGGGCAGAGTTGGTCGAGGCCATTAACTCAAAAGACGCGAAGATCTCTTCTCTTAAAAGCTCGCTCTTGTCCTGCCCTGCGCAGTCGGATCTTATTCCGTTGGTCAGGCAGTTGTACATTTCTCATTAGGAAAAGATTAAAACTTTTTTCCTAGCACTGCAGCCCACCCACCGGTTCATCGCCAAAGCATCAAAACTGAGCCAGGAGGCTCATGATACAATTGAGCAATTCCCACGGTTTATCTTGGAAAAGGTTCTAAAAGCAAAAGATCTACTCACCGAGCTATATTCAGTCTCTGATGAAGACCTTGCCAAAGCAGGAATTGAAAATCGGGATGTTGCTGCCTAGACGAAAAACAAGTTTATCCATTGCCACTCTGCCTTCTAGCGCACTAAAGTGGTTGCTGCTACTCTGGACAAGACAATGGACAACATGCGGGAGAGTTTCTCCAAGTTAAATGGGATGGGTCTGCCGTCTTCGTTCCTTGAAGATGGCTCTATTGCTACAGCCGAGCAAATCGCGGAAAGAATAGAGGAGAAGAAAAATGACCCCTATGCTTTCCAGACTTTCAGCCATCCTCCTACCGCAACGGACATTGAAAGAGTTATTCATCTGCTTGCGCAGCTACTGTTCCATTGTGAAGCAAGGGTCGGCTTACCTGATAAGCTGCCTCATAAGGAAATGATTGACCTAGGCGGAGTGCAGGAGAATTTGCGCAACATAGTAAGGCCATCCGAGGACGATTGGTCGCCTCTGCAGGCGGCTCTTTCCAAGCTCTGACTTCGTCACCTAGTGAATGACGCTTTGGTCTGTAAACCAAAGAAATTTTGGGTTCTTCGTTCCTCAAGCGAAACGCCCCTGGTAGTCGCCAAAAGTTGTGAATAAATATTCAACAAGCTCCCTTCGGGTATATCTTTGCTCTAAGTATCGGCCCACGCATCGTAAAGTTGCCTCCTCGGCCTTTTTGTCAAAGACTGTGGCTCCCTCCACGTGTCTGCTTTGCGCTCCCCAAAGGTTTCCTTCGCATTTCGGAAATCCCCGCTATGCTTCCACGTGTCGTAGCTGTGGGCTTTTTTGATCGTTCATTTTTTGCTTCCTCATCGGGCCCCGCTTGAGTGCCACATAGCTCTCATTCCCAATAAAATTTGGTAGGCCCCAGGATCGGCGTCTGCAATGCACTTTTGCTACATGTCTGCTTCGTGCAAGCTTTCAACGCAAGGATGAAATAACTACCACGGGCAACGAAATTCTGGCACACGTCTCTTCTGCGCACACTACTTTAGCACCAAGGATGAAATGAACCAAATGCTATGATTGGTCGCTGCGTGCCATAATTACTTTACGGGATGATGACACTTGTCTGTTTGACTGTGTCGGGACCACCGCCATCATTTGCAGGGGATGCACCTGAGCCTGGAATGACCAGATGCTTGGTTTCAAATCTTTTCTGTTGCAACGGTTTGGAGAATATACTTAATTTTGCATCATTGTCGGAGATCGTGAAATCTTTTCTATTACACCTCTACAAGCAGTGGGAGTTTTTTGCTATATATACTTCTCTGTTTTGAGGGAAGGGTCCGATTTTGGAAGGAACACTAAGTTTAGGAAAATACAACAGGCCTTTATTATTGTTTTGTTTTTATTGCAAAAGACTTTCAGACTGTGCCAATTGTTCGGTCTTTTTGTTCTTTTATGCTATTTTATTAAACTTTAAACTGTGTTGCTATTGTCTGGGTATTTCATTTGATAACTTCTATATATATATTGAATGCAAGTTTGTTGACCTAGATCATGTCTCATGACTCTTCTTGTCAGTAGGAATGTATGCAATGTTATTTTATGTCAATGAATGGATTATCTATACTTTAATCTTTCAATTTTTGCCTTGTTGGAACATTACAAATACCAATCAGGCCCTTAGATCTATGATTTATCATGCCTATCATTAAGTCTTGGCACATCGCGTTAGGTTAGGCTTTATTTTATTATATATGTTTCATTTTCCTTTTCCAAACCCCCATTATAGAAGAAGTTGGCTTCTCTAAAAATTCGGAGGTCACTCAGTTTAGCGCAAAAAGTCCCCCATAAACTGAGTTTCCCATAAGACACTATTATCTTGTCAAATTTTGGCATCAACAATTACTATTGTTGTTCAAATCCACAAGCCCACTAGCCCAGTGGAGATTTGAACCTTGGTGGCAATGTCACCAAACAAGTGTTTCAACCGCTACGAATCACCCCCAATTCTAAATATAATATTAAACTATTCTTATTATTAAATTATTTTTACTGTTATATTATTATGAATATTATTTTTTTAATATAATAATTAATAAATCTTATTATTAATATTAATAATATATAAGTACAAAATTAATATTACTATGTATTATGTAATAACATATAGAATTAATAATGTACATAAATTATCACTCATAATCTTAGAGCATATATATATTTTCAATAATCTCGTCGGCATACATTCTTGTGAGTCAATTTTTTTAATTTATAAAAGATTTATAAGAAAACCATTTTTTGTGTTTGTTTAGAAAAGATTTATAAGAAAACCATTTTTTTCTTTTATAAAAGGTTTATAAGAAAATATAATTTATTCACAGATTGTGGATGTTCTATGATAACAATTAGTTATATTTTGAAAGATTAAAATCATATGAATGTATTATAGTTGGCATTCAAACCATGTGCGATTGCAAGCTTTTAAATATTCTCAATGTTTTTAATTTTCCTGAAGTTCTGAAAATTTTGTATTATAAGTGAAAATTAATAAGTTTTAAGAAAAAGAACTATAAATATTGTTGTACGCAAAATTTACAGAGTTACATTATTACACATCAAAGCGTAGAGCCAGAAACGACAAGTATGTCTGCAAACCACAAAAAAATTGACAAGACTACAAGATTTACTGAAAATTCTTCATACAATCTTAGCAAAACAATTGACTGGACCCGAATTTTTACTAAAAATTCTTCAGAAAAAGGTAGATAGTTTATGAAAAACAATTAAGAGGACCATAAAATGTTGTTGTAAAATCTTCAGACGAAGGCAAAAAATCTATGTAACTGTCAACAATCATCAACTCAGCAGATTATAAATGTAGAATCCCACGCCCGCAACGTCTCAGGAACTACTTAATTGCAAAACTTATTGAGGATTTTACCGGATACGGCTAAAGCTAAAAAGAGAAAAACATGCAAGCCATAAAATTTACTTTATTAACCACTGAAAAAAATGTACCAAATTCCCTAAATCCTTAAATCTCTACCGAACACGACTATTTTGCAGAAAAAGAGATCTAAGAATTGCGACTTCCAGCAACTGTAAAGATTTTTTGACAGTTGGTTGACAGATTTTCTGAGCATCTGAAATTTGGTAACTGAAAATGGTTTACCACTGTGAGAGAAGGGTTTAGCAGCATGAGACAGGTTTTCGGTCAGTTGTGGACTGGCAAGTCCACAAGGAAAGCCTATAGGCTAATTAACAACTTAATATTAATTTGCATAACTCCATTTTATTACACATGTTAATTTAAACACTCATGTGAACACTAATTCCTAACACACTTTACGAGTGATAAGGAAAATGAGATCAATTTGAAACTATTAAGGGTGGTTAGCATTTCACCTTTCAATTATGACGAGGTGTTGTGAGGATCAAGTAAGGGGTAGGGTACCATGGTTGGTTCTTTGTTTCAAGGATGATTTGGCTTGGATTGGTTGTTGCCAAGTCACATTGTAAGTAGTCCTAATGAAGTTTAGGGATGAGGGCTTCATTGTCAATCTTGGTAAGTTTTGGGGGACCAAAAGCCTTCCTATTGGGGAGGCATGATCTAAAAAAAATTCAGTCAAAACCTTATGAAACATTGGGATCATGGTGTTTCACATTCATTGGAGTGTTGACAAGGAGCTAGGGAGATGGAGTTCATCAATTCTTGGTGGCTTATGTTGTAAAAAGGGTTGTAATTATGTCTAAAGAGGATCAAGGATGGTATGGGACATCTTCAAGAGTTTCCAAAGAAAAGTTAAAAACATCAAAACGACTTACAAAATGTTTTTTTAAAATTTGTTGGTTTGTACAGGTGATGAATTCACCACCTACCACAACAATCGCACCAACTATTGTAGTGGACACTAGATTATCACAGCAAATTCATGTTACCCCTTGAAGGACCAACAATTTTGTCAAAACTCAAATAGAATATGGTATATGAAGGGTTTTTGAGGTTTGATTCTCCAATTTGTTGTTTGATCTTCCATTTTGTTTGGATGGAAGGATAGAGGAATGTTACATATTGCTTTCCCACATCTTATATGGAGTTGTTTCTCAATTTGTATGGTGGTTTTTGTCCATCTCAACACTACTAGAAATGTGTATGTGAGTTTTTCACCCAATCATTATTGGGTTTACAAGGAAACTTGTGCATTAAAAGTTAATGTTTCTTATCTGTTGTTTCAGTTTTGTTTAAAACAATACAATCTATATCTATTCCTTGACATATGTGTTTTTAAATCGATTTGACAACCATTAGATGTGGTTTGTAGCATGTACTGAGAATTTGTTAAAGTCATTCCAATGTATATCCATTTCTAATGACAATGTGAAGAATATCCCTCTCTTTGCAGATTTAGCCACCTTCATTTTCTTGTAAACCATACCATAAATTTTAGTTAATACCAATATCCACAAAGGATTTAATACTACAAAACGTGTCTTTAATACATAATTTTCGTCCACATGCATTGAACACTTTGGGTTATAAAATTAGTAAAGCATTTTATTTTGATTATTCAAGTTTCTAAAGCTGTTTTCATAGTACTCATGCAAACTACTTATGCAGTTCCATTCAAAGTGTTTTTCAAAATAAGTAATAGGCCAAGATGATAAAAAGATGTTAGAGCATAAGGACAAATTAAAGTCCCTATTGCTAAAGCTATATATATTTCATTTCCAAAACTTACGTGCTCATTCATTTTTTAAAACTTATTTGCACTCAAAAGCTTTAGCGAACACAATAATATTGTATTTGAAGTAAAAGTAATGGCTGACAAAAAGGTTTTGTAGTTAAAAAAGAAAATTAGGAGACATTCTTTAGTTAAATTTTCCTTAAATTACATAAGTAACTCTAGTAACCAAGCATTAGCCTTGGCTTTTCGAAAAACATAACAATGTTGATCAAAAACTGTCTCCAAGCATTTAATTGAGTTGAAAGAAAAGCATTTAGTAATCATAATTGAGACTAAAAAGGCTTAAAGGACAATTCACAAAGAGCTTGTTTGAAAATGCCCTGTGTCTGATTAACAATTGTTTTCACGGTACAGAATGGCAAGAGCCCTCTAAATTTATGATCTACAGTAACATTACAGTTGACAGAAAAAGACCCAATAAATGCTTCTAATTACAACAGATAATCCAGCTGTGCACAACACTAGCCCTGACCAGACACCTCATCGGTAAAAGGACTCCATCCATATATTCCATACAAATCACAAACTACAAATCATTTACGATTGCCATAGGAGACTTCGGCTCTGACCCATGGACCCTCAGCCGGTAAATACATGTATGAGAAGGGCTGCCATGATTGGAAAGTACATCTAGCTTTATCATGTTGATGAGTTTCCCTGTTGACTCAACTGGCAGATTGAATGTTTGTGCACTGCCTTTCTCAAGATCATAACTAAACTCTCCCAGCAGAAACATTTGCTCAGATTCAACTGCATCGTCCTTATATTGACTAAGCCACCCAAATATGCGAAAATCCTTTGGGGCACTTGATCTGTCATAAGCAACACTCTGAAAGGACCAAACCGTTAATCAGTCAACCAAATCTTGGCAACAGCAATACAAATGATGAAATGCTTACTCTAGATTAATGTAATGCTCTGGAAGAATATATTTTTTTATATTATTATAAAGGACATCTTCCAAATAAATTTTACAAATTTGGGAATGACTGAAGTTCAGGGTAATTCTGAAAGACTATTAATTTCCAAAATTGGCCAAACCATTCCTTACTCAACAAAACATTAAACTAGCAATCGCACCTTGGTGTGCAATGGGTACGCCGAAGAGTTGTGGAAGGTCAATCAGGGAAAGTTTTGATCTATTTTTTGCAATTTGTTAATTAACAATCTTAAACACCTTGCAAAGGTTGTGAATGTCAAAGACCTGTTCATTTTCCCTCAACACCACTGCCAGGAGTGTGCAGCAGATTAAAAACTATCATGTTGGTCTGTAGGCATGTTGTGTAGTAACTCCACAAAAATTCAACAAAAATGCAATGTATCATGCAAATCCATCGCACAAGAGGCTTGTATTGCACACTTCTCAAATTAAAAATACAAATTACAAAATATGCATCATGAATTCATAGCACATTGATTAAAAAACACACAATTTCCTTTTAAAAATTTAATGTCAAAATTGTCTCCTGATATTAGTTTTCAATTAAATCATGTACACTTAAGATCCATATTGTCATGTACAAATGGTTAAGTGATGTTAATGCTAAAATAATTAATATTTTTTTTGGTGTCTACAATATGTACAAATAAGTAAGATGTGATTGTAAAATCTCATGTAAAAATGATCACCCCTAATATAGGCAATATGATAAGATAGCTATATATGAATGCTAAAAAATATAGATCCTCGTATGGTGGGGTAAATGCACAAAGATGGGGACCAAAAAGTGGCTACCCCACCTTTTTGGGCCCCTATAAACCTAAACACAAATCTGAAAATCAAATTTTGGCGATCAAAATTAGAGCAGATTCAATTCACCAGTAAATGGAAAGGACAGCTGAGAAGACATTGCTTATGAGTCATCGGATAACACTTATACATGACGCAAAAGTGATACTGTACGAGCCTTGACAGTCGACAGACATCTCTTTGGTTTGTCAAAACCCTTAGAAAGAAACAGGGCAGTAACACTTTTTTTGAGTTAAATCTCTAGGAATCTTATAAAAAATATTCAAAATCTCTGGCAGGGAATACGTCCAAACCACTGAGCTGGAAAACAAGATTTGAGATCATTTTGGGAACGGCACATGGGCTTGCATATTTAACAAAGAATCCCCCTTTCGAATCCTGCACAGGGATATCAACGCCAGCAACATACTTCTAGGAAATGACTTTCAGCCCAAAATTGCAGATTTTGGACTTTGCCGGAAAGTTTTGCAGGCGAGAGAATGCTGAAATCCGGCTCCGTCACTACCACCAGAAAAAAATCAAAAACAAATTCCAGAACACGGGAATTAGGAGTAAAAACGAGTTTCTTCGGCTCTATCATTCCGTCCGCTGATGACATTAAATGCCTGAGAATGGAAGCAGGTTGTAATGGGGTGTTTGGGTGCCATTGTCTTGGGAGATTCATCCCACTCATGCATTTATCCGGGTGTATGATTTCTGTGTGCAAAAGAGAAAACCAGAAACTATTCCATATTTTGTCAGCTCGGCAATCAACAGACGAAACAGTTTCAATAGTCGGCATACGCTCCAACCCGTTGATCACCAAATTTAGCTTGAGCTTGTTCAAATAGGATACGCCTTCGGCATAAATAAATACAGCTCACTATAAATGAAGCAGAAGTTGCATTGACCAAGAAGTAGAACCATTTGGTGCAGCCCAGATCTTGACCAGTAAATGAGAAAAAACAATTTGCTTCTGTAGATTGTAAATCTGCTTGACAGTTTTTGAATTTCTACAAACATAATCTCCTGATAGATGTCAGTTAAGAACTCAATGATAGACAAGGGCACCGCTCTCACTGAAGCAGGGGGGTACACACTAAATTAGATTAGTTGCCTTCAAAAAGCCTTCTCTCCAGAACAGTAAACATGGAATCTATGCACTGATAAAATGCCACAATTGCTCAGTGGGAACTGATATTATAGCATATTATATTTATTACGACAATCATGTCTAGTCTTAAGATCATGAGGAAATGATAGAATTTCCAACTTCAGAGGGCTGCTCTTGTAAACAGCTTCTGAAGCAGTAACGTCAGGTAATCGATTTTGTCAGCAACTTCACTTGCCATATAAAGTTCCTTGTAAAACCAACAGCATCACGATTTTTCTTGAATTTTATAAAGAAAAAATTGTCTTGAAAATTTTATAAGAAGGTTGAAGATAACAAATGACTGGAAGGTAGCAAAATTAAAAACATATAAGCTGTGATCATCTGGCACAACTAATTTTAAATTCACAGATTGTTCAATTAATCAAGGCAGAGCCCATTCAGAGATTTTGAAAATGAATGTAATGCAGCAAAGTGGGGGAACTATAGTGGATTACTGAACAAGGTATGTCCAAGCTGGAGACAAGTCAAATGTTTGTGGCTGATCTGCCCTTTGATTAGTGGCTCAAAGACACAAGGAAAAATCATTCAAGCAATTTTCTAAGAGTATAACATCTTGCAATTACTGTTTTAGGTCTTCACCATAGTTATGGAACTCAGATTCAGCTCGGAGTTTGAATCAGGAAGAACAAAAGAACAAGCCAACTCAGGCTGCAAAAAACTAACACTCCAAAAAAGGGCTTTTTGTTCTTTGTTTTCCAGGCAGTCAAGTCTCATGCTCAAAAGTCCAAAGGACTAGAGTTTATGAAAGTCAATCCTTTTCACTTTGTTTTCGGTTGCTTAACACTTGAATTCTGGAATTTCATGAATAGTGTCTTAACACTCTGGTCTCCAACACAACTAAGCTGGCTTTTTAGAACCCAAAAAAATCAGAGATCAGGTATGTAAATATGCAAATAAAAAGATGTGAGATACCCTCCTCAAATAAAATTACAGTGCACAAGATTATTTCCAAAGATACCCTCATCCAACAAGTACCCAGCTTTAATACGCTCTGGGAATACCTATTTTAAACTAGATTATTCCTTGTCATGTCCCACCGTATCACATAGATTGCTAGAACCGGGTTAGATCTTTTCTATGCTATTTCCTTTATCCATACCATATAACACCAATTTTCTGTAAGAATAAAGTTGTGTTATGCCTACTCTATGAAACAGTATAAAAGAAAAGTTGTTGACAGAAAATATTAAATAACAGTCATGGTTGTAGTAGCTCCATCCAGTAGTTTGTGCATATCCTAACAAAGGCATTGCTGCTTGTAACCATGCAAGGCATTACTTTCTATTACTACCTAGCTCAACTGTGTGCAAAGCGTCAACAGAGGACACATTCTCTTAATGACACTGCTGGTTTCAAGTGTTACAGATATTCTCTTTAGGACACATTTATGCCTTGTCATCATGTAACAGTTCTACATCGCGTATTTAGCTGTAGAACATGTTAATTTAAACTTGATGTTACCTTGGTTAATTACCACCGTTTTGCATTTATCTGATCTATTTTTGCACAAGGCCATAAAATATTCATAAAAATCACAAATGGTTCTCAAATTCTCTGGCAATAACTATTAGAAAATCCCTTGGTGGTGACTACTTATGTGGCTTAGTTTTTATTATTATATTGATGGCATGTTGAAAATAATTTCAAAGCAAGAGGTCATTAATAAATTCTTTATATTTTCTTTTACAGATTTACGTCTATTGTGGAAAAACATGCATTCCCTAAAACCAAATGCCAAAATGATAAATAATTCTAATTTTCAAAACTTGTTCACATCTGCAAATCCTAGCTTGCATCACAAAAATATAGTGCATAACATAAATATAAAAAATGTTTAATACAAATTTGGCTTGTGTCCAACAAATCTGCTTAACAATTCTGAAACAAACAACATACCCACTCCTACTCCTAAGAAATTTCTTAAAGATCCACATTTGCCTCTGCTATATTTGATTCCTCACATAGAGAATGCCTTTTCTCTAATTCTGATATTGCATATGGAACAAAAAGGATATCTAGTTTTTCAGAGTCCTACTGGCCAATTGTTTTGGTAGTGCCCTTGTACCAGTTATCACCATCAGAACACCAAACCTTTGGAGTCCTACCAGCTGGCGGTTTTGGTATATGTCATGCTAGATTCCGCCTCTCAATTTTAAATTCTCAATAATCAAGTGCTTCACCCAGGGCTCACCCCTCTGCCTCCAAGCCCATTATAGAAAGGAGGCATGATCATCTGTGATAAGAATTTCATCACCAAAAACTAGGATTTCTCTACGAACCACTCTGCATCATATTTGATATAAGTACCTGCACAACTCACGAATTCCCGTCTCTCAAACAACTATCCTAGTGATTTAAGCAGCATGACTTTCAATCCCAAAAATAACTGTTTCTTTGCCCATATTCTAACAATCGATATATCTTGGATATCGTACAGTTTCTTATTTAACATGCTGAATCACTTCTACAAGTTATACAGTATGGAAGATGGTCAATATTTTTAGTAGCAAGTAGAAGGCCCAGGTCATG
Source organism: Sequoia sempervirens (assembly GCA_007258455.2). NCBI lineage: Eukaryota > Viridiplantae > Streptophyta > Pinopsida > Cupressales > Cupressaceae > Sequoia > Sequoia sempervirens. The sequence continues at coordinate 32,575 of VDFB02053290.1, read as the reverse complement.
CTATCTCTGCTTTATCCAACAAAGTTGATTCATCATTGTTAAGCCTTATCATTTATTTGAAGATTTCAGTTTGACTTTTATTCCTTTTTATCAAAGAAAGTTATCACTCACTGCACTTCTTCCCACAATTCACAAGCAGATGCATGTAAGGCAAATCAAGAAGGCAACTAGTGCTTTCTCATTGAAACAACCATGTCTATGCAGGGGGTTCCCGGGAAACAGCCCCTTAAGAAGATGAGAAGGTTATTTCCCAATCCCAGAAGAGACAGACTTGACCTAACCTTCTATTTTCTTAGAGAAATGTGACCATTCCCAAATGAGAGAACCTGGGAAAGAGTGTTTCAATGAGACCAGAAATCCAAGGCTCGTATAAAATATCTTTCCTCCTTCCATCTCACTTCCCCTCATATCATTTTCTCAGATATTTTCTCATTATCTGCATGAGATTAACTTACATGACTGGTTGCTACTCCACAGAACTTAAAAAAGCAATAATACACTCTTTAGAAGTCTCAAGGATATGCATTACAAGCTTTAGTACAGTAAGAGGGATTCCAGAAATCAGTCTCTCCAATAGTCTCCTCTGCACTAAGCCATCTTAGAATTAACCATCTGAAGAGCAGTAGGAAAGAAGAATTTATCAGTTCCACCCTTTCTTTAAACACTCTGCCACTTGCTAACCATATTTTAATGCCCGAAATCAAGAATTGCACACTCGTTTGTTCTGACATAATAGTTAATTGAAATCAAAATGCAAACAATAACATGTAAAAAAAAGGAACAATACAAACAGTAATGAAAGCAACAAAACCAGGATCTTTGAAAAATTTAAACATAAATGGCAAATGAAAAAGAAATTTGACGCTGTGTGAATGCTCAATTAAATAAACTAAGCAGTCATTGTTTAACTCTAACTAAGAGTGATTTGTGTATAATAGCATAAATCGAACCCACATTTCTAAAATTTACTCATTTCAAAACTTATTGGCAGTTATCTAAAATTTCTAAAATCTCCTAAGCTAGTGAGGGGAATTTCCAGCACCATCCCAAAAGCAGCTTCTAGAAACCTAAGAACCAAAAAGTAAGGGTTCCTATTTCCTGGATAAGATTCTAATTTATCCTGTAGCAGATTTTTCATCATCCTGTGGGACCTCCTACTCCATTAAAATAGATCCTCAATTCCCCTCCCGAAACCACTTAGCTTTCTAATCATCTACAGTCAACTAGCATAAGATCATTAAAAAAAAGCTACGGTAGAAAACTTCCGAATAGATAAAAAAGAAAAACACAGTAGGTCAAACATAGAAATAATTTAAACAGATAGAATATACCTTGGCAATATGTTCGAGGGTAATAGACTCTGGCAAAACCGAAGTCCTCAAAACAATGTCCACAAATACATTGTTACTCTTCAAGGGCAAACACTGACCAGGCTCCCCAAAACTAGGCTCTAGAATCTTAGATGCATAAGGATGAACACTGCCGAAACTTCTCCACAGAAAATTGAGAGAATCTAAACCCCAATTTTTTTCAATGCCAACAAAATACCCCTCAGAGTGCCTAACAACCTTACCTCCGGCTGACCCAAGTGCATAATCAACCTTCCCCAAGCCATCAGCAGAATGCTTTTCTATCTCCGCTTCCACAATCCGCTTCGCGACAGCCCTCACATCATCCAAACTCAACGCCTGTTCTTTCCCTTCAACAGCCCATTCATCAATCACAGAATTCACAAGCCCCAGCACTTCCCTCTTAGACATAATCCCAGTGTCAGCCAGCTTGAGCAAGGACTCCTCAATCTCCCCTGTATGTGCCTGCAAATTCCTCAGCTCAGTCAAAAATGTAGTCGTCTGCTCCTCAATCTTGTCCTCCAATTCCTTCCTCAGACCCTCCACCTGCTTCCCAATCTTCATATCAACCAACTCCAGCTGGACCTGCATCATTTTGGTGGTCTTCTTAAGAAACTCCTCAAGCTCTGTTATCCTGCCTTCTGACACAGAAAATCCTAGCGGCATCAGAAGCCCGGAGGGCTCATTATTCAAGTTCCAATTCCACAAGGTAGTCCCCAGTCCAGCCACGAGAATGAACACAATGAAAGCCTTAGTAAAAACACTGCCCAACTGCTGCAATCTTGCAGCAGCCTTGGGGTTACTAGGGTTACTAGGGTTAGGATTTCTAGGGCTTTGAGGAATAGGCGACTTGAGGGTTTTTCTGGCAGGAGTGGGGACATTTTTGCTACTCGGTATTGACTCCAACACAGTTTCTCCCCTTATGGTGTGGCTCAAATCCTTTCCGTAGACATTATCCGTCGCGGTCTGTGACAATGAAACATCTTCCTCTACTGCTACCGCTTCGCGGATTGCGCCTCTGGTGGAAACTGCAGCAGCCGTTCTTTTTCTGACGCTCTGCCGAGGAGGAGGAGGTGGCCCAGAGATCACAGTGTTTACAGAGGCGTTCGCGGTTACAGCCATTGTAGACATTTTGTAGGGTTTTCCACTCCACAAAAAGATTCAAACTGTATACCAGATAACTGCAATAAGCACAAAAGGGTTCTCAAAAATATATTTCAATGTGCAGAATTCCACTCCCTCCTCCTTGAATTCCGCTTCGCATACTCTCTGGAACGTCCGTTGCAGGAAATATTAAGAACGACTGATTTTTAATTCCTAATCGGCGAAGAAAAAGGTTCTGTAACTACCATACCAGAGAAAACTATTCAAATTTGAGTACCTATTTAAATAATAATTTTCGTGTATTTTGGTAGAGTGTACTTTGGTGTGCAATGTCAGCAGCTTTTCATTATAATGGATTGGATCCGTATGTGAGGTCCGCATGTCATGCCCATTGTTTCGAACTTTCTTTTTTCTTTTTTGGGAAATTATAGGTATGTTTGAACAGTGTTTTGGAGGGAATAGAGAAATTTGAAACCATTCCTAGGACTATGGGAAAACAGTTAATGCACTTTGGAATTTGCAAAAATTATTGTCTTATGTGACTAACAACAAAAATATATGTCATGCTTTTTAGCTTATCCATTGTAGTTTTCGATACAGCTAAAAATATATTCCCATGTTCTTAAACTTCTTAAGAGCAAAACAAGATGGACATAAGAATGTAAAGTGGGAACCCCATTTATTTGGCTTTCTTAAAGTTAAATTTTGATGGAGTGTTGAAGGGTAATTTAAGTAGAGTAGAAGTTTGGTACATGATTTTTAGAGAAGAGAAAGTGATTTTGTTATCTAAAATTAATGAATATGATTATGGATTGTGGTGGTTAAGGGTTTTATATTGTTTAGATAGAAGGATTGAAGGTGATTTTGAGGTGGTGATACAAGGTCTAATTCGTGGTGTTTGTAACAATTAGTATCTCAATAATTTATCATCTAAAGTTTATCATTCTAGTCAGTTCTTTATCATTATTTCATATTCCTACATGTATAGAGAAGGGGATGGTTCAATGAACTTAACAATCAATCATGACATCGGGTTAGATTTTATGATTCACCTCCTTTCTTATCTTATTGTTGCATGGGACAAATTGGAAGGTGTAATTTGAGAAGAAAAACTATCACGAGTGACGAGGGATTATTTGACTACAAGGGTTAATTTTTTATAAGGTTTTGGGGGAAAGATTTCTCATACGATGAAAGATTTGTTCTTACTCTAGTTCTTTATGCTATTAAAGGCTCTCCTAGTGTGACACAAAGGAGAGAATAGAGATGCACTTCGCTATTATTTTGATTGAGTGGCAAAGTGTGTAGGAGATTTTTGAGTGTTGGGTTTTTTCTTTAGTGTCAAGTAGTTTAGCACGTCGAGTTAGGTGACTTATTTTCTATTAGTTGTTCTTTGTAGACAAAGGTTCTTGGTGGTGGAGAAGATGGCATGTGGTCAGAAAAGACATCTTAGGTACCCTTTGTTGCATAGCTTCATCTCTAATATGCATCTAAAGGTTATAATTGGCTACTCTTATCCAAGAATGTTAGAGATGATAAAACTTGTTCTGGATGAAGGTGTGCAGGATTCTATGTTATGGCATAGCAAGGGTTTCATTCATACAATTTTTGTGCTTGTATGAACCAAAAATATCTAGCATGACTTTGAAGGAGTGGATAAGTAGGTTGTTGTTGTCGAAGTCATCATTAAGGCTCCTAGTTATGTCTCATCCTCTCTCACCTCAAATATTGCTACTCTTAGGGGTTGATTCTCACATCATGGGGATTTGAGAGTCTTGAACAAGGAACTTTTTTCCATTAATCATCAAGTGTGGGATCTTTGTCTATTTTGTCAAGATATTTTGAAGGTGGTGGTGAATTTACAAGTCACCCATCAAGATGGCAGCCTAGAAATTTATTTGATTGCACTCTACCACTTTTGGCTAACAATTATGTATTGTGGGTGACCAAACATTTAGAAATGGTGCATGGGGTGAAGTTTTCACAATTAATGGATGGTGTTGGAGGTAGTGTGTGGGTTTCCTATAGGTTTGGATAGTAAACCTTTTGACGGGTGGGCAAAGTGTGGGTAAATGGGATTTAATGTCATATTAATTTGTGTTGGTTTGATGGTGTTGTGTGTACTTTGTGTCTATTTATTGTTGTGGTTTTTGGTAGCTATGACTTCAACATGATAATGTAATCAATGGTTTCTATTTATTTTTCTCTAGAACGGGGGCCCTTTAGAACCCCTATAAATTATCTAAAAAGTTTATCATTGCTCAACATATTTATAAAGTGCGAGCTTGTGTTTTAATTAGTAAAAAATTATATATTAATTAGTGGAACTGTTTGGATCACTTAGAATTAATTTTTATTTTTTTTTAAATGTGAAATAAATAGATACATTGGCAACTAACTCGTTTGTCCAATGAATTTTTACAATCTTCATAGCATACCTCTAGAGGTGAAAAGTGCACACTCTTACACTTTTCCTTTTTATTTTATATCATTTTATGTGAAGATCTTAAGTCATAATTATAGACATGATTTTGTTCTATTTAGTGCACTCATTAAACTTAAACTTTGTTAATCATTCCAAAAAGCATTTTACCTCTATTTAAATTAGTTTTAGTTCTTAAAATAGTACTTTCTCCACCCAAGTCAAGGTTTCCCTCATAGTCTTGAACCTCTCAGTTGCAAGAGATGTAAAAGCATCAATATGACAATATTGTATTACTAGGATCTCAAAGAAAAGCTATAGAAGAATGAATGTATGCATTAATGTACATGTATTCCAAAGTATGCAAATACAAGCTAGGTAGTGAGTTCATATAGAACTAGGAAGAGTATGGAGGTGGAAAATCCACCAATAGGGAGTGACCACCAAGTGGTCTAAAAATAGTAAATGTTCCTCCCTTTTAAGATGGTGACACCTCAACACCTTATCTCTTAGTTATTAAATAACTAAGTTCACCTTATTAACATGCATAATCTCTAAGAAGCCCCCCCAATATAGAGCTAATGTCAATGAAAGATGCTTGAAATTGGATGTAGAAGATGGTACATGATTATCAAACAACATTCCCACCCTTAGGAAGAAACAAAAACAAAGGTGTATGCATGATATCTTCCCATTATTGAAAGGAATATGTAGGAAGAAAGCTCAAAATATATGAAGTCTCTAAACTCTAGCCAAGGGTCTCCATTTGATGTTGAAATCTTCCACTACCAAGTCAGGTGTTCTAGGCCACATTGATGAAGATGACAATCCATAATCTAGTAGAGATGAATGTAGAACAAGATCCAAAGACTCAAGTATCTCCTCTGAAGATAAAGTTATCTCCTCCAATTTCTACTCAAAGGTCTCCACACTCATGTCAAACTATGATGAATGATCATGTGGAGAATGAACAAGAGGGTATGCATGTTCCCTCACAACAATTGAAGAATAATAAAATTCATCGAAGAGAATATGAATACAATAAATAGTGTCTCCCAAATTTTCAATGTGAGACTCCACAAACAAGTCTGAAATAGCTATCAAAAAATCATCCCACAAACTTGTATATGGAAGACTACACATATCTTGTTGCAAAGAATCATTGGAAGATATTGAAGAAGAAACTCTAAAATCTTAAGTAGCAACAATAGATGGATATGTGATCTCAATATCAAGAGGAGAAGCCAAAATATAAGTCTATATGTCATTCAAACATTGAAGACCTTCAAAATAATTAAGCTCCTCTAAAGTATCATCATCAAAGGGTATAGCATCTACATCATCAAGGGAAATGAGGCAAGATGAAGTAGGATCATTTGGGAATGGATAAATATTAGGGTCTCCAAAGATCTCCCAAATATTAGTCCAAAGTGTGTAAGGACAATCAATGTCCATTATAGCCCACATAGTGTCATGATCAACACTAGAACTAATTAATCCTAATATTTGATCAGTTTAATTACCCATACAAATTTCCTTCCAAGTGTGTTTGGTTCATGTATGAGCCCATAAAGGTAAGGATAAATATTGATCTACATGTAATGTATCAAGATGTCTTTTTGCCATGAATCATAATTATCCTTATCCAAGATTATCACAAAAGGGTGAACATAAAATCCCATGATAGAATCCTCAAATTATAGAATAAGAGATTAAGAATATCAATACAAAACTCATCTAACCACTAGGATTCCCACACAATCATCCAAAATGAAAATATGCAAAAAACTGAATAAAATATACCAAAAGACACCAAAAAAATACCCTTTTCACTAGTCTTAGAAATCACCCAAGAGATTATAATGTTGGCACTTTATGATTAGTGTGTTTACAAGGATTTTATAATATTACAATTTATTCTAGTCCCACAATGGCTAAAAATACAAATCTTGATAAAAAATGAACTTGATACAAAATATGGAAATAAATAACCCTATAGTCATGTAACTCTCTTCAATACCTTTCCAATGCCTATATGTTTCCAAAAAATGGAACTCTAGGGTGAAAATTATGGCATGTTGAAGACAAAAGAAACAAATAACTTCAACTTGCAATATTTAGCAAAAAATGGAAAAAATTATTTTCAAAACATTTGTGAATGGTAATTTATCATCTCAATATTTTTATCAACAATTCATTCACCAAAATATGAAATATCTGGAAAATTTTATGCAATTTTGAAAAAACTCCAATTTGGCCCAAGGCAATACCATCGATTGAGCAACCACTTGGGTGATGGATGGGTGGCTTTTAGGTAGTCTAGTTGGCAAGTTAATTTGGTGGTTAAAGTTCACAGTCACAGTTAGGTGAGGACCACTAGTGATTAGCAACTAATCCCTATTGACAACTTTTGTAGGTGGTTTAAGGTTGTGGATAGCCTTATAGTTGTGGGGGTTAAACCCCATGCATATAGGTGCTTAGAACCTTAATCAATAGTGCTAGTGTTGGGTTCCTTAAGCTCTAGAGCTAGCACTAAGCTCTTAACGCTTAAGCACTAGCACTAGCACTGAGTGCATAACACTTAAGCACTAGCACTAGCGTTGAGTACTTAATCGCTAGCGCTCAGTGTTAGTGTTGTGTGCTTAAGTGCTAGCATTGAGCACTTAATGCTTATGCACTAGCACTATCACTAAGAACTTAATGCTTAATTACTAGCATTGAGTGCTCAATGCTAAAGCACTAGTGATAGCATTGAGCGCTTAATGCTTAAGCACTAGTGCTAGCGCTAAGCACTTAATGCTTAAGCACTAGTGCTAGCGCTAAGCACTAGCACTAACACTGAGTGGTTAAGTGATAGCGCTAAGCGCTTAAGTGCTAGTGCTAACATTGAGTGCTTAAGCACTAAAAATAAGCATTGAGCACTAATTATTGAATGCTTAACACTTAAGTGCTACCACTAGTGTTGAGCATTTAACACTTAAGCACTATCCATTTTTTTTGAAATTTATGTGAAATCATATAGTATGAACCTATAGGGGAAACATACAACCCTCCTAGAAAAATTAATTACCTCAAAAGCTCTTAGCACCGAATATAGGAAAAATGTATACTCAAATTTTTTTGTTCTACCTCTTGAGCACAATGGTAGGGTCCATTTGGGCTGAAAATGCTCTAATAAAATTTTGTCTTCTAGATTTGAGTTTCAAACTCATTTTTCTACTGTGTCATACAATAGTCAAATTGAGTGAAAAAATCCAATTCTAAATTTCTTGAGCCTCTTAAATGCAATGGAACAATAAAAAATACTTTTACTATAGCTAGAATAGCTACAATCACCAGATCTCACCAAAAACAAACATGCACATATGGGAATAATAGATCTTCATAATTCCTTTTTTATTCTCCAGATCATATGAAACACAAGAGGAGCATATATGATTTTGCAAGATCATATAAAAAACTATAATCTCTTAATCAAGAATCTAAGTACTCAAAACTCTTAAACCAAAGATTTGATACCATGTTAAAAATCTAAGACAAATGAATAGCCAATATCTTTCTATGAGAGAAATAAGTTATAAAATTGTAAATTAAATAATATGATTATAGACTCATGATTCCAATAAATGTGAAAATTTCAAGATGAAAATATTGCATTAGGAACTCAAAGCAAAGATACAAAATGTTAGTTTTATGATTATGTAAGAGCGAAAATTAATTCAAAAATTCAACACAAGAACACAGCAGATACCCTGGGAAAACCCTCCACTTGAGGGAGAAAAACCCAGCAACAATATATCACTTATATATTGAATCACAATGAGAAACTCCTTTACAATAGAGGCCGATAATGAGGCCAAGAGAATGCACCATAAACTGATGCTATCACAGATCTAATCAGATGTAACTCGCTGAAGATGTATCTCAGCCTTCAACAATATCGAACTGCTCTTGTCTATGAACTCGATCTGCCTTGTAGATGAATATGCACTTGAGATGAATAATAATGGAATGAATCGATGATCAAACAATGAGATATCACCAAGTATATATACAATGTGATGGAGGAAGACGTGACCTTTCAAAAGCAACAAGTCGGCCACCAAAGAATGTCTCTTGAAAATCGCGTCCCAAAGAAACATGAGGTCGGCCTCAATAAAATACAACTCATTAAATTGTGCCTCTTCATAATTAAATATAATTAATATCGATCATGCCTCTTCATCAAAATGATGGCTCTATAAATTAAATAGCTTTTGCTATTATTTAATTTATCAAATCGGCTGGAAGTAATTGACCGACGCTGTATGAACATCAACACAAAAGAATGATTGCATGCAATTTATATGTATACCAAAGTATGCAACAATGAATACACAAATACAAGATATGTACTAATTTTGTATAGAATTAGGGAGAGGATGGAGGTGGAAAATACAACCAATTGGGAGTGACCACCAAGTGGTCTAAAAATAGTAAATGCTCCTCACTTTGAGGATGTTGACACCTCAACACTTTATCTCCTAGTTATTAAATAATTAAACTCACTTTATTAACCTAAGAAAGGTTAATAAATGTGTAGGAAAAACCTAGGACTAAGGGAAAATAAATTTACTCACTAAGAAAATGAAAACATACATTAACATTGCCAAAACAAGGAAAGAAAAACTAGCTTTCAACTAGCATTTTTTGGTCCAAAAATCAAAATTTCTAAAACCCAATCATTTTTTAAATAAAATATTCTACGAACATTGTAACAAAGGCCTAAAATATTCTATCAATATACCCTACATATGATCACTTGTCTATTGACTATGATTGTAAATCATATGGCTATATAATTTTGTGTATAATTGTGAGGATTGTATGGTTAACCATGTCCAAGATTACTCCATGGCCCTAAAAATGGCTAATTTTTTTTTGTTGGAAAAAATTGTTGAGTATTATATGGATCCATAATTTTTTGGGCCTTCTAGACTTAATGGTGAGGTCTATTTTATCCAAGAGGTCTCGAGAAAAATCTCACCTCCAAAACCCTTAGAGAAAGATCCAAAATAAAATAAAAAACCCACTTGCTAAATCTTCATCAAGCCCTAGATATGCAACAACATGAGTTTGTAAGCACACTTATAACCTTGAAAATACCTTCATTTTTTCTTTCAAGGCCATGGATTCAATTATGCACAAGAATCTACTCATACCAAGGGTTACAACCAAGGACATCTCCTCACACAACCTGATAAATAAATGAAAATTAGGAGCCATATAAAATATTTCCACATAACCCAAACAAAAAAAATAAAATGTAGAAACTTATTTCGAATATACCATGCGAAAGAAAAATAAAAATAACATGATGATGACATAAGATATACCTTGGGAAAACCTTCAATATGATAAACGTAGCCTCCAAATGTACTCACACTATATGTATTATCTCATGAGCAAATATTATAATGCACTTGTATAATATCCATGCAAGGCTTCTCAAATATCAAGTTCTCTATTTGCACTCCATGTGAACAAGAAAATTAGAATCATGTAACCACACATTCCAATCCATGCTTCTTTTGCTAACATACACAACTTATAAGAGATGTTTAATCAACCCTGGCCAACAAGCCAAAGGATACACAATCCAACCTCAACAACTATGCATATGATTTCTTAAATTATAGAAATAATATTATACAGAACCACCAAGTGGCCTATTAGATGCAATGCCTCCAAATTTCACACTTGGTATTTTGTGACCTTGGGTTTAGACCTGATGATCATTATACTTTATTATTTTTCATTGAGGTGTTCTTGGAATTTTATTTTGTATTGGCATTTGGATTGTATTGTATATTGTGTGATCTATGCAATATTTTTTATGGTTTGATCTGACAGTGGCTCCACCTTTCTTATCATTGTGAATATTTATATATGGATATATGGATATTTATACATGTGAATAATGGCTATTATGATTGTGTGATAGTTTGGATGTATTGATTTTATATTTTATATGATGATGTAATCATTGGATGATTATGTGTTTCTTTGGATATTATATATACTATAGGTATGCTTGACATGTGACTTGAGTGTGTAGGTATAGCGTTATTTCCCCACCTAAGTATACAGGTCTAGATTATTTACCCAATGATGGTTATTTTAGAGATATCATAAGGGGCCTTGTTTAGTTTATGTCCCATATCATACTCAAATCAAGTGTGAGATGTGTCATGTGTGAACCTATATAAATTTGGGTCAAAATTGGTGGTGATTCCAAAGTCTATTCATGTTGTGGGTTACCCATAATTGTTTGATTTTAATTTAATGGCTTAATTTCCATTTGCACATAATTTTGTTTTGGTGAATTGGTTATTGCATATTATTTGATTGAAATGATTTTATGAGAATGGGAAATAAAAAAAGGGGAAAAATAATGCTAATATGGTTGCATTAAGAGATATTTGAATTTTTTGTAACTAGTTAATTTGGAACTTGGGAAATATTCTATTGTATTAATTTAGTTTTCTTTATTTTAATTTTACAAAAAAGGAAAATCCTTAAGTATTTTAAATATTCTTGAAATACATTATAGGGAAACATAATATAAATTTGCGAATAAAATAAAATAAAAATATAGAAATTAGAAAAGAAGGCATAAAGGGAAAATAATTTAGTCCCTTTTATGAATCTAGCATTTTGGGAAGAATTGGTTCTCAAATCCTCTCTTTCAAATTTGAAAATTGGTGGATTTTGCTTGCCTTGAGATTATATTAGCTTGGATTTTATCTTGGAGTGAGAAAATCAAGGATGCTTGTTTTGTGTACCCAATCTCGCTTAACTAGTGCCATAGGCTATTGTGATGACACTCCCTACCTTACCACTAAGACCCCATCCTTGTTAACATTGGATTTTGTATCCAAAGTGATTACTATCCCCTAGCCATCTTGTATTATTGGTTGTTTGATGCTTGTATTTTATTCATGCCCATTTTGTATGCTATGTGGTTGGTGTGTGTGTAATCCTTACTTTCATTGTGGCTAACTATTCTTTTGGCAGTGGATTTTCAACACTCAATATTCTCAACATTATTAGCAATATCCCTCTTGGTGTGATCCAAATTAGCTTCCCTTTCCTTTTCATTCTCTTGTGATATATCTCTTACTTTTCTTGAAATTACTTCAATAACTTTTCCTTCATGTTGATTTTCGTAGCTATTTTAATTTCTTCTAGAATCTCTCTCAACTTCTTACTATCTCCTTTTTCCATAAGTGTTCTTTTGATTTGTACTTTCATTAATCCTTTTTATTCATTCCTAATGGCTCAATTAAGACCTACCTTTTGTGGTTGCATCTCTTTGGGGTCCTTTTTAGGACCCCTCCTTTTCTATCATCATCCACTAGGTGCCTAACTCCTTTCACATAATAGAACCTAGTGTATTCTACAATAAAACATCAAACTTATTTCTGTTTTACCTATATAATCTTTGTTTGTTGAAGCTTTTCTTATTATAATTAGTTTCCTTCATGTTTTAACCTTCCCTTACCTCTTACGAGGGTGTTGGTAATGTAACCAAAATATTAGTGGAAGAGGGAGCCTAGACCAAAGATATGGGCATATGCTATTCAAGTTTGCAATTTATACCCCAATGTAAAGGGGTAAGAAGAGGATTAGAACTAGTGTGGTGGATTAAAAATAAGTGTAGTAGAATATTATAATAGAACTAACCCATACACGTACACACATTCATTCAAATCCCATATTTTATAATGTAAACCATCATATATGTTAGTGAACAGATTTGTCCTTTTACAAAATGAACATAAAATGACTCTATAACGCCCAAGAAGGATGAATCAATCCACAAAAGTTGGAGAGATCACCATTACATGGTGATCTTCATCTGAATTTTAATTGAGGTACAACTCCCTCTTCTGATAAAATTTTGTATTTTGAAATATATATAAACTTGGGGTATGCTTTTGACCATAAAGTAGGAAAGGCAAACTAACACCTATTCATAGCCATGAGACAAGTGCGAAAGGAAATTCTTGAACTAACAACTGTTGAAATGAAAGGACTGACAAACAGTTAATATATGTGACTCAAAGATCATATTACCAAAGTTTGTTGACTCAACTTAGCATAATTCCAATCATTCACTATAAATAAAGTAAATCAAATATCACATAACAACGCATTCTTAAAGAAAAGGAATGTTCAAATTCCTATCAAAGCTCAAATAATTTTTCACAAACACTAACATCTAATTTATAATCACTGCACAAAGACAATAACCATTCATAAAAAATGAATTGAAATTGCAAAATTTTATCCTTTATTAAGATCGATTCTCACTCATGCATCAAAGTGCAAGGAGGATAAAAATGTTGAACCCTTGCAATGTTTTAGTTTAGTAAAGCAACATTTACAGGGTGTTGTACCCTTTACATGAGGAGCCCGTAGGGCCAAAAAGGAACCAAGTTCAACAAAACATTAAGAAACCAAACTAAAAATAACATAAAAAGGACACAGACACTGCACACTAACAACGAAGACCCAACAAAAACAACCAACCCAAACCATTAATTGGCCACAACCTCCCATTTTTGAATGAGGAGATTTAACACATCATCCCCAATCTAGTTGGGGCCTTCCCCCTGATAGTCCTATCAACCTCCTCCTTGATGACTTTGGAAAGTGTGACCGTAGATCTGTGAATCATTTTAATGATGAAACGAGCCAACCTGTTGAATTTCCTTTCAAGCTTCACCACTTGCTCACGCAACTTGTTGATATCCTTGTCTATGTCAGACCCTTGCAATGTTGAAATACAACATATTTAAACATTTTCATTAGTAATGGTTTAGGTATCTTAGAACGATTTCTTGGCTGTTAACCACGACTGGTCGAATAAAATTGGCCAAAAATCGATTAATTCTGTCAAATTATGATAATTCCCTTCATTAATTATTTTTTTTGGGGATGGTTATGATTACATCCCACTTCCTGATTGACAAGACAAGATACTGAATCGTTGCTTAGTATGAGCAAACCATGTGGCCTAACTTCGTGTGAAATGATCGCCACTTGAACTTCTTTTTTATTATTGATATGCCACCTAGATCATTCTGTGCAACTCTTTAAATGTTGAGGACTGCTTGAATCCAATTTATAAGATCTCCATCACATCGCCATACTTGAATTAATTGAATTGAAGTAATTTATGTGCACTTTGGCATTAATTACTTCAAACGAGCTCCACCATTTTTCCCCTGTCACTCTATAAATCCAATTCATCCCATTCATTTTGCACAATGTTAGTTACATCTTCAAGCATGTCGAGCTCGCCGAGTGAGATAGTTATGGAGAGTGACTTCATAGTAGTAGAAGGCATTGGGTGTAGTTTTGTTCATAGGTTGGTGCATGACCAATTGAAGGAAATCTTCCTCATTCGCAGTGATGTGGAGGAAGAAGTCATTTTCATGGTGATTGGTGAGCACTTCTTGTTACAAGTGCATGTTCACAATGCCACCCTACTCAAACATTTTCTATATAACATCATACTCACTTATGGCCTGTTTGGGGGGGCTTTGCGAGCTATTGAGCATTTGGTTCGTCCGTGTAATGTCCCCTTTTTCATGAGCAATGGAGTTTAGAGGAATTAGCCTATTCCTGATCCTCGTAGGCTAATGGAGCTTGATAAGAGGGTCGTTTGGCAGATACCCAGTTGATTGGTTGGCTCATTTTCGTGATTCAGTCTACATATGGAGGTGTTCTAATGATTTCTTGATATGTTTCTATTTTTAGAAACCTCATGTTATAAAGTAATGTTATGTTTGCACTTTATGTTATGAATAATTATTTTATTATAAAGTGCAAAATAATAAAATAAAATAAAATAATATTCCTTCTAGAAGGTGACTTGGGAAAGTTCTAGAAGGAGGCCGACCTATTGAGGAAAAAGAATAAATAGGCATTGAGGGCTCATTTCCTATCATCCAGATTTGTTGTTGTTGATGTTGATGTTTGTTGTTGATGTGCATTGTGGAGCCTAGGGTTTCTGCAGTAGTCACAATTGGCCATTGAGAACGAAAACTCTCAATTGGTAGGCAATTTTGAGGGTGTGAAATATCACTTGAATTATTGCAGCTGGGAGAAAGTTACTTCAGACTTTCATTTGTGCTTCATTGGTTAAAACTTTGTGGCCTTTGGCCAAGTTTTGTATGATATCGATTGGTGTTTGCTTTGGAGACATTTTGGAGTTCATAGTCTTCAACGAATTTGCATTGAGGAGGTGGATTTGCATTCATTCAGTCATTCCCAGAATTCTGATATATTATTACAGTCATCTTAGTCTGCATATTAGTGCCATGATTTTGCATATATCTTCTTCATTTGGCATTGATTCTCCAAGAAGGTTGCATCACTAGATTCTATAGTGAATGGAGATGATGTTTCATGGATTTTGAAGGTGATTTGCAGCATCTACAATTTATTTAGAAGTCTGATATACTACTGCTGGGGCATCATTGGAAACATATTTTTGTTCATATCTCCACTTAGAGGCGTCTTTTGGTTCTAGGTATTGTTGCATTCAATTGCTATCGCTGCGACAATCATTTCAAGGACAAATTTGAGGAGATTAGAGGCTGTATTTATTTTTCTAAAACATTGCCAGGCAAGAACAGGGGCGGCTACTTGAGCAATTCGATTTGGGCTTGGAGAATATCATTTGAACTTGTTGTTGATTGCTACTTCATCTTTCATCCAAGGCACTTCTTGAGGCCAGGTTCTTCACATTTCTATCATCTTCTAGCATTGCATTTAGCATAGTTATGTTTGCAGCTGTAGGTGGGCATTGTACCAGCATTATCATATTTTGAAATTAATGTAAATGCCAAGAGTCTTGGCCATTTGTATGAGCATTGTATTGGATAATTATATTGCAATAAGGAGATACAAATTTGCTGGTTACATATTGTTGTCATTGAGCATTGTAATATCATTTGTAGTCAGCTTAGTAGTTTGCATACCAACTGTTTGACAAAATACCAGTTGGCTGTAGGTGATCATTTTTCATGATTAGAACTCATATATGCATTCAATATTGTCAAAATAAGTTGCACATTCATGTTAGGAAATTGTTTAGACAAATTAGAATCATTTGCAAACATTCTCATTGTTGTTAAGAGAAGGAAAGTACCATTAAAGCAAACTGAAATGTTATATCAGTCATATGACCCTTGTATGCAAAGTGTTTGACAAAATTACTAAGGCCAAAAATCAGAAGTTTTCAATCAGATTTGAGCAGGGTCATTACACCACCTGTTCTTGAAAAATTTTAAGGATGCACTGAGAGGGCTTTCTGTTCATCCTTGTGTGGGCCTGATTGGTGACACTATTTGTATTTCCTGTGCACTGCAAAATGAGAGGGTCAGCCAAGTTGTTACTCTAATGTGTGCTGGCCTTGAAAGTAATAACATGGAGACATTCACTCACTATGTGGAGTACAATGAAAATATTTTCTCCCTTGCACAAATTGAGCGAATGCAAGAGGTGATAGAGGCCATCTGAATCATCATATTTACCCTCTCTGTTTGAAGCTCTTTGTTATAGAACCACCTTCTTTTTTGGCAATGTAATACAAATTTTTTTCAATACATATAAATAATATATATCTTTTTGGCTTTTCAATTACTCTGCGCCATGGAGATCTTTATTTGTTTTATTCCACCTATTTACAATTTTTTTTGTTTACTTGTGCAAAATATGTATGGAAAACTATATTTTTCTTGTGAGCAATCTTCGTTTTGTGTAATTTCTTCTTTAGAAATGAAAATATTTGAGCTCCCAAATGTACTAGTAAATGCCTTTGAATAGGTTTTGGAAAATTTTCAAAGTCCACCAAGGTTGAATAAACCTGTTTATATGTCACCCTTATGAATGAACTTCTTATTGCCCATTAGTCTTTATGTAAAAAATCCTTTGAGAAGATTACCATGAATCAACCAACAACACTTGTTGAAATGAAATAAGTTTTGAAAACCTTGTTGGAGCTGACAAAGGTTTTAAAACCTTGCAAATCTATGATCATTTGTACCATTTAACTCTTGATTATGATGCACTTTTACGACCTTTGAGTCACACAAGGAGGCTTCTGATCTTTAAAGTAATGATCATCGGTAAAACATATAGCTTATAGAACTAATTCAAATGTCGATAATGTTTTAAAACTTAGTTAAAGACTGAAAAACACGCCACTTTTTCATTTATGAGAATTTAGAAGGACATTATGAAAAGGGCTAAAAATTGATGGTAGCAGCTGCCTCTAACTGGATCAAGGATTACTAAGGAGGAAGACATGAAACTAGACTTAAAATTTAGAATTACCAGTTTCTTATCCATTGGGCAATAGAGTTGAGAGGAAAATATTTTTAAGGATTAGACACAACAAAAATACAACCACACACCAAAACGGAAGCAAAAAAAAACTATTTACAAGGGTAGGAGGCTTCTACCAACAACGACAAGAAAAAGGAACTACTATACATAGCCTTTGATAGGCTAAGAAAAATATGACCCTCGATGTTTAAGACCAACATAACCACATCCCGAAAGTACCCGTAGAAACCTAAACTAGAAAGTGAAAAGACTTACGTGATAAGGAAATGTTATCACTCCTCCTTTGAATGTTTGAATAAGCTGATGAATAAAAAGGTCCTGAGTCGCTTGACTAATCACCTTAGCTTTAAGAGTAGTAATTTGGGTAATGAGAATGGAGTTACCCAAGTATTGGATGATAGATGAAAAATAACAAGTCGCATTCTCCTAATTAAGTGCAATTGTCCTGTCAGTAAGGATAAATTCTACCAAGACCTAAGAATCACATGTAGCCCTTGAATCATTAACTTTAGCTTTCTGCTTACATATGAACATGACCTTTGTCAAAAGTTGTGAGTCTTTGTGAACATCCAAAAATTATTTTGTGTCATTCTCATCGATACATACTTCTCTTCTTACTTGTCATTGTTGAGTATCACTCTCTGGAGTGACTTCTTCTTTCTCTCTTTCCCCTTCCAAAGCAAGAGTCTATGTGACTTTGGGCTTTGAGGAACCATTCTCTTAAACCTTGATTTTTCCTTGAGTAATATTAGGAATGAGAGACTGCTTCATAAATTTCTGAAGGGTGATATTAGGATATATGCTATCACGACCATAAAACTCATCATCATCATTTGAATCACTAGAATCCTCATTCTTTGATCTTGAAATTTCAACTTCACTTGCGTCTCTAGCCATGTGAGCCACAAAAATTCTCAGCAACTATGGAGGAATCAAGTTCAAACGATCGGATTGAGGTGGTTCATCATTACTCAAAACACTAAGAACCTCACTTGGAAGGAGATTTAAAATGGAAACGGTCCCATCACCTAACTCACAGTGCCTTGCCAATTCTTCTTCAATTCTCACAGCTTCAATTTTCACTGCCTCAAAGTTGAATACACTTCTTCTCCTCAGAATAAAAGGAATTCCTGGAGGAAAAGCATAGCTACCAAATTGGTTTCACTGGGCCTGCTAGAACGCGATATTTGATTCAAAATCCTAGTGAATTTGTCAATAAAACTTCTAACACTTTCATGCTCATTTCTTTGAATATCAAAAAGAGTTCTCAAGCGAGCTCTTATATTGGCCACAATTTTAAATCTCTCAAGAAAACTATCTTTGAGAGCATTCCAATTTGTAATGCTTCCATCTGTGAGTTGCATGAACCATTCTGCTACTCGGCCCTCTAGAGACGTAACAAAAAGGAGAATGACTACATTTTCCTCAACAACATCGGTGGAAGCACAATAAGTAACAAAGGCATGCAGATGATCTTCAAGGTCTTGTGGGTTTTCTCCAATGAACACAAGGAAGTGTTCCCTAAACCCTTTGGGAAGAGGGGGATAACTTGACAGTGCTAAGGGACCAAAATTGGTTCCCTGAGGTCAAGATGATGAAGAGGCCATCAAAGTAAATTGCAACTAGGGTTTATGGGTTCTTTTGGAAATAGAGTCGCCAATCTCGATAGGGATAATATTAACTTCAATCAATTTTTGTGGTGGAAATCTTCAAGCTGGTGGTGGGTTTTGGTTCCGATTAGGTCAAGGTGGCAGGTTGGGGTAATGAACAATCTCAATTCTCGAGAACCTTTGCACCACAGGTCTTGGCTGGTGTTGTGCAAGCTCTTCTTCTTCGTCTTCTTCAAGCACCAAACTCACACACATATATTTCTCCACACTTATTTTGTACCACCACGCGAGTGTATTTAATTGAGAGATGATGTCTTCTTGTTCTAAAGTGACCAAATCTAACCCTAGATGCAACAGAGGAAATATGCCTTCACGTGGCAACACCATCTTTACTCATCATATAAAGGTGACTTACAATAGTTCATGAAAAATATCTTGATAAACCACAAATTTTGCTTTTACCAACATTACTTAGTTCGATTCCCCAGTAGAGTCACCAAAAATCTGTTAGTGAACAGATTTGTCCTTTTACAAAATGAACATAAAATGACTCTATAATGCACAAGAAGGATAAATCAATCCACGACAGTTGAAGAGATCACCATTACATTTGTGATCTTCCTCTGAATTTTAATTGAGGTACAACTCCCTCTTCTGATACAATTTTGTATTTTGAAATATATATAAACTCGGGGTATGCTTTTGACAAGAAAGCAGGAAAGGCAAACTAACACCTGTTCATAGCCATGAGACAAGTGCAAAAGGAAATGCTTGAACTAACTACTGCTAAAATGAAAGGACTGACAAACAGTTAATATCACGACTCTCAGATCAGATTACCAACGTTTGTTGACTCAACTTGACATAATTCCAATCATTCACTATAAATAACGTAAATCAAATGTCACAAAATGACACATTCTCAAAGGAAAGGAATGTTAAAATTCTTATCAAAGCTCTAAGAAAATTTCAAAAACATTAACATCTAATTTATAATCACCACACAAAGACAATAACCATTCACAAAAAATGAATTGAAACTACAAAATTTGATCCTTTATTAAGATCAATTCTCATTCATACATCAAAGTGCAAGGGGGGGTCAAAATGTTGAACCCTTGCAATGTCAAAATATAACATATTTAAAAATTTTGATCAGTAACAATTTAGGTTTCTTGGAATGGATTCTTGGTTGTTAACCGTTATTGGTCAAATAAAGTTGGCTGGAAATTGATTAATTCTATTAGATTATGACAATTACCTTCATTAATTATTGTTTTTGGGGATGGTATGATTACATTCTGTTTCCCAATTAACAAGACAGGAGAATGAACTGTCGCTTAGTATAAGCAAACCATGTGGCCTAACTTCATACGTAATGATCACCACTTTAACTTCTATGTGACTGCTGATATGTCACCTAGATCATTCCATGCAACTCTTTAAATGCTATGGAATGCTTGAATCCAATTTACAAGATCTCCATCACATCACCATTCTTGAATTAATTGAATTGAAGCAATTTGTGTGTACTTTGGCATTAATTGCTTCAAACAAGCTCCACCATTTTTCCCATGTCACTCTATAAATCCCATTCATTCTGCACAATGTTAGTTACATCTTCAAGTATGTCAAGCTCATTGAGTGAGATAGTTATGGAGAGTGAATTCATAGTAGTAGAAGGCATTGAGTGTAGTGCCATTCATAGGCTGGTGCAGGACCAACTGAATGAAATATTCCTCATCTGTAGTGATGTGGAGGAAGAAGTCATTCACAAGGTGATTGGCGAGCACTTCTTGTTACAAGTGCACATTCACAATGCCAACCTACTTGAGCATTTTCTATATAACATCATATGCACTTCTGGCCTTTTTGGGCGGGCTTTATGAGTTGTTGAGCATCTGGTTCATCCACGGTTCCTACGGAATGTTGAGAATTCACTAAGAGGGCTTTCCGTTCACCCTCACATGGCCCTGATTAGTGACACTATTTTTATCTCCTATGCACTACGAAATGAGAGGGTTGGCCAAGGTGTTACTCTGATGCATGCTGGCCTTGAAAGCAACAACATGGAGATGTTCACTCATCATGTGGAGTACAATGAAAATATTTTCTCCCCTGCCTAGATTGAGCAAATGTAAGAGGTGATCGAGGCCATCTGAATCATCATATTTCCCCTCTATGTTTGAAGCCCCCTGTTATAGAACCACCCTCTTTTTTGGCATTATAATATGAAATTTTGTCGATAAATATAAATAACATATATCTTTTTGGTTTTTCAGTTACTCTACGTCACGGAGATCTTTATTTTTTTATTCTAATTGTTTACAATTTCTTTTGTTTACTTATGGGAAATATGTATGGAAAACTATATTTTTCTTGTGAACAATCTTCTTTTCGTGTAATTTCTTCTTCAAAAATGAAAATATTTGTGCTCCCAAATGTACTAGTAAATGCCTCTTAATAGGTTCTAGAAAATTGTCAGAGTCCTCCAAGGTTAAAGAAACCCGTTTATATGTCGTCCTTATGAATGAACTTCTTATTGCCTGTTAGTCTTTATGTAAACACTCCTTTGAGAAGATTACCGTGACTCAACCAACAACACTTGTCAGAAAGAAATAAGTTTTGAAAACCTTGTTCGAGTCGACAAAGGTTTTAAAACCTTGTAAAGTTGTGATCGTTTGTACCATTTAACTCTTGATTATGACACACTTTTACAACCTTCGAGTCACACAAAGAGGCTTGTGATCTTTAAAATAACAATCATTGGGAAAATAAATAGCTTAGAGAACTAAGTCAGATGTCGACAAAGTTTTAAAAATTAGCTAAAGATTGACAAACACGCTAGTTTTTCATTTATGAGAATTTATAAGGGCATTCTAAAAAGGGCTAAAAATTGATGGTAACAACTGGATCTGACTAGGGACAAGGAATGCTAAGGATGAAGACATGAACCTAGACTTAAAATTCAGAATGACCAGTTTCTTATCCATTGGGCAAAAAAGTCAAGAGGAAAATATTTTAAGGATTAGACACAACAAAAATGGGACCACATGCTGAAATAGAAGTGAAATAAAACTATTTACAATGTAGGAGGCTCCTACCAACAACGAAAATAAAAAAGGAACTATTATACATAGCCCTGAATGGGTTGAGAAAAATATGACCCTTGACGTTTAAGACCAACATAACCACATCCTGAAAGTACCCTTAGAAACTTGAACTAGAAAGTGAAAATATTTACATGATAAGGAAATGTTGTCACTCCTCCTTTGAATGTTTGAATAAGTTGTTGAATAAAAGGGTCCCAAGTCCTTTCCTCTATCGCTTGACTAATCACCTCGGCTTTAAGAGTAGGCATTTGGGTAATGAGAACAGAGTTACTCAGGTGTCGTACGTTGGATGAAAAATAATAGGTCACATTCTCCTGATTAAGTGCAACTGTCCTATTAGTAAGATTAAATTCTGCTAAGACCTGAGAATCACATGTACCCCTTGAATCATTAACTTTAGTTTTCTGCTTACATATGAACATGACCTTTGTTAGAAGTTGTGAGTCTTTGTGAACATCTGACAATTATTTGTGCCATTCTTGTCGATACATAGTTTTCTTCTTACTTGTCATTGTCAAGTATCACTCTCTGGAGTGAATTCTTCTTTCTCTCTTTCCCCTTTCAAAGCAGGAGTCTATGTGACTTTGGGCTTTGAGGAACTATTCTCTTGAACTTTCATTTTTCCTTGAGTAATATCAGGAATGAGAGACTACTTCATATATTTTTGAATGGTGATATTAGGATATATGCTATCACGACCATAAAACTCATCATCATCATCATCTGAATCACCAAAATCCTCATTCTCTAGTCTTGAAAGTTCAACTTCACTTACATCTCTAGCCATGTGAGCCACAAAAATTCTTAGCGGCTGTGGAGGGATCAGGTTCAAAAGATCAGCTTGAGGTGGTTCATCATTACTCAAAACACTAAGAACATATTTTGTAAGGAGATTCAAAATGGAAATGGTCCTGACACATAACTCATGGTACCTCGCCAATTCTTCTTCAATTCTCACAGCTTCAATTTTCACCACCTCAAAGTTGAATAAACTTCTTCTCCTTAGGATAAAATGAATTCTCGAAGGCAGAGCATGCATAAGAGTAGCTACCAAATTGGTTTCATTGGGCCTACTAGAATGGAGGATCTGATTCAAAATCTTGGTGAATCTGTCAATAAAACTTAACAATTTCATGCTCATTTCTTTGAATATCAAAAAGAGTTCTCAAGCGAGCTTTTATATTGACCGCAATCTTAAATCTCTTAAGAAAACTATCTGTGAGAGAATTCCAATTTGTAATGCTTCCCTTTGTGAGTTGCATGAACTATTCTATTGCTCGGCCCTCTATAGACACAACAAAAAGGTGAATGCCTACATTTTCCTCAACAACACTGGTGGAAGCACAAGAAGTAACAAAGGCATGCACATGATCTTCAAGGTCCTGTGCATTTTCTCTAAAGAACACAAGGAGGTGTTCCCTAAACCCTTCGGGAAGTGGGGGATAACTTGACAGTGCTAAGAGACCAAAACTAGTTCCCCAAGGTCAGGATGATGAAGAGGGTGTCAAAGTAAATTGTAACTAGGGTTTATGGATTCTTTTGGAAATAGAGCCACCAATCTCGATAAGGATAATATTTTCAATTAGTTTTTGTGGTGGTGCTCTTCAAGCTGGTGGTGGATTTTGGTTCCAGTTAGGTCGAGGTGGTGGGTTAGGGTAATGAACAATCTCAATTCTCAGGAACCTTTCCACCACAGGTCTTGGTGGGCGTTGTGTAAGATCTTCTTCTTCAAGCACCAAACTCACACACATATATTCTACCACATTTATTTTGTATCACCACACGAGTGTATTTAATTGAGAGATGATGTCTTCTTGTTTTGAAGTGACCAAATCTAACCCTAGTTGTAGCATAGGAAAGATGCCTTCATGTGGCAACACCATCTTTACTTATCATATAAAGGCGGCTTACAATAGTTCATGAAAAATATCTTGATAAACCAAAGATTTTGCTTTTACCAACATTACTTAGTTCGATTCCCTAGTAAAGTCACCAAAAATTTGTTAGTGAATAGATTTGTCCTTTTACAAAATGAACATAAAATAACTCTATAATTCCCAAGAAGGATGAATCAATCCACAACAGTTAGAGAGATCACCATTACATTGGTGATCTTCCTCTGAATTTTAATTGAGGTACAACTCCCTCTTTTGATACAATTTTGTATTTTGAAATATATATAAAATTGGGGTATGCTTTTGACCAGAAAGCAAGAAAGGAAGATTAACACCTGTTCATAGCCATGAGACAAGTGCGAAAGGAAATGCTTGAACTAACTACTGCTAAAATGAAAGGACTGAAAAATAGTAAATATCGTGAATCAAAGATCAGATTACCAACATTTGTGACTCGACTCAGCATAATTCCAATCATTCACTGTAAATAAAGTAAATCAAATGTCATAGAGCAACACATTCTCAAAGGAAAGGAATGTTCAAATGCTTGTCAAAGCTCAAAGACTTTTTCACAAACATTAACATCTAATTTACAATCATTGCACAAATACAATAACCATTCATAGGAAAATGAATTGAAACTACAAAATTTGATCCTTTATTAAGATTGATTCTCGCTCATACATTAAAGTGCAAGGGGGATCAAAATATCGGGCCCTTGCTATGTCGAACTACAACATATTTAAACATTTTCATCAGTAATGGTTTAGGTTTCTTGGAATAACTTCTTGGTTGTTAACCATTACCGGTTGAATAAAGTTGGTTGGAAATCGATTAATTCTATCATATTATGAAAATTCCCCTCATTAATTATTATTTAGGGATGGTTATGATTATATCATGT
This sequence comes from Sequoia sempervirens, assembly GCA_007258455.2. Classification (NCBI taxonomy): domain Eukaryota; kingdom Viridiplantae; phylum Streptophyta; class Pinopsida; order Cupressales; family Cupressaceae; genus Sequoia; species Sequoia sempervirens. The sequence continues at coordinate 7,776 of VDFB02053290.1, read as the reverse complement.
TTCTCGATTGATAAGATAGGAGAATGAATTGTCGCTTAATATAAGAAAACCACGTGGCCTAACTTCATGCAAAATGATTGCCACTTTAACTTCTCTGTGATTGCCAATATGCCACCTAGATCATTTTGTGTAACTCTTTAAATGTTGAGGATTGCTTGAATCCAATTTACAAGATCTCCATCACATCACCATACTTGAATTAATTGAATTGAAGCAATTTGTGCGTATTTTGGAATTAATCGCTTCAAACAAGCTCCACCATTTTCCCCTTATCACTCTATAAATCTAATTCATCCCATTCATTCTGTACAATATTAGTTACATCTTCAAGCATGTTGATCTTGTCGAGTGAGATAGTTATGGAGAGTGACTTCATAGTAGTAGAAGGCGTTGAGTGTAGTGTCGTTTGTAGGCTGGTGCAAGACCAACTAAAGGAAATCTTCCTCATTTGTAGTGATGTGGAGGAAGAAGTCATTCACAAGGTGATTGGTGAGCACTTCTTGTTACAAGTTCACGTTCACAATGCCACCCTACTCGAGCATTTTCTATATAACATCATACACACTTCTGGCCTATTTGGGTGGGCTTTGAGGGCTGTTGAGTGTCTGGTTCATCCACAATTCCTATAGAATGTTAAGGATGTGTTGAGAGGGATTTCCTTTCACCCTTGCATGGGCCTGATTGGTGACATTATCTGTATCTCCTATGCGCTGCAAAATGGGAGGGTCGACCAAGTTGTTACTTTGATGTGTGTTGGCCTTGAAAGCAACGACATGGAGATGTTCGCTCACTATGTGGAGTATAATGAAGGTGTTTTCTCCCCTGCACAAATTGAGCGAATCCAAGAGGTGATTGAGGCCATCTGAATCATCATACTTACCCTCTATGTTTGAAGCCCCCTATTATGGAACCACCCTCTTTTCTGGCAATGCAGTACAAGATTTTGTTGATACATATAAATAATATATATATCTTTTTGCTTTTTCAATTACTCTGCATCATGGAGATCTTTATTTGTTTTATTCCAACTGTTTGCAATTTCTTTTGTTTACTTGTGGGAAATATGTATGGAAAACTGTATTTTTCTTGTGAGCAGTCTTCTTTTTCGTGTAATTTCTTCCTTAGAAATTAAAATATATGAGCTCCCAAATGCACTAGTAAATGCCTCTGAATAGGTTTTGGAAAATTGTCAGAGTCCACCAAGGTTGAAGAAACCCGTTTATATGCCGCCCTTATGAATGAACTTCTTATTGCCCATTAGTCTTTATGTAAAAACTCCTTTGAGAAGATTATCGTGACTCGACCAATAATAGTTGTCGGAAATAAATAAGTTTTGAAAACCTTGTCGGAGTCGACAAAGGTTTTAAAACCTTGCGAAGTTGCGATTGTTTGTACCATTTAACTCTTGATTATGATGTGTTTTTACAACCTTCGAGTCACACAAGGAGGCTTGTGATCTTTAAAGTAACGATCATTAGGAAAACACATAACTTAGTGAACTGAGTCGGATGCTGACAAAGTTTTAAAACTTAGCTAAAGACAGACAAACACACCACTTTTTCATTTATGAGAATTTAGAAGGGCATTCTAAAAAGGGCTAAAAATCGATGGTAACAATATATTTATTAGAACATCTGTTGGTATACAAGCATTAGTATATCTATATATATTTTCCTTTCCATATAATGACATTTACATAATTCGCATAGGTCTACTATAATATCGTGTCTTTTCTCTATCCGTCTTTTATTTCTTCTATCTATATTATTCTATCTCATTTCCTTCCTTTTATCATGATATTTCTGTCTCTTTCTCTTCCAATCTAGTTTCTCTGTTGTCTATTATTTGTCTCTTCCTCTTAAATATGGTGTATCTTTATACATCATTGCATGTCTCTCTTTCTTGTTATGACTCTTTTGTGTTGTTGTAGGTTAGTTGTATGCATTGGACTTAGCTGCTTGTGATTTTAGCCTTGTCAATCTTGCCTGGGGTGTGTTTGTTTATATTGTCAGCTTTTATGCCCTTGCAAATCTTCACCATTGACCTTCATTAGGCCACCTTTTTGGGTTTTCAATCTAATGGAAGTGGTGTGGTTCTATTTTGCTATCAAAAGCATACCCTCACTCACATCTATGATTTGCTTAGCTATGGAAAAGAGGAGATTGGAGCTTGCCTTCCTCCCATGTTTTTATATAGCACACCTCTTTCAATTTAGGCTTTTAGATGGATGATGAAAAAAACTTGTATGATTTGAGCTTTTATTGTGTTAGTATTTTTGAAGCCATTATTGATGTGTGGGGACAAAAAAATCTTGTATGGTTTGATCTCCATGCTTTTTTGACGACAACTTTGATGCAATAATTACATGTTATTTTCAAAATTAGATAAAGGCCTAGTCACCTCTTAATTTTTGTGGTTATTTCTTTAACATGATTTATTTTATGGGCATACATGTTATATTTAAATTCTAGTGATTTAATTAAGAAGAGTAATATTATCAAAGATCATGATCAAATTTTGCTTCTTCTTATTATTTTTAATTGTTAATTATAATCAAATTATGTGCACATTTTATTTCAATTAAAATTAATGTTATAATCACACTGACTTTTGTTTATTTACAAAAGATTTATCACTAGACTTTTATATCACTAATTAAGAACTATTAAAATAAATTAGATAATATATTTTCTATAAAAATAATAATAGTAAAAAACACAATAAAATTATAAATTGTAATTACCTTTTGATCCATTCATTACATCCTAAAAAAAAATATAAATACTAATTTAAGCTCTTCCAAAAAAAATTCCACTTCATAAATTATATTCAAAATCAAATTACAAAAAGTACGTCTAAATTTCATCATAATAATATAAAAGATAGCCAAAATAAATGAATAAATCATGTGACACTATTTATCCATTGTAACCACCATTTAAATTATTCTTAAGACACACCCATTTAGATATTGGAATTCGTCCTTATAATGAAGACTAGGGAATAACGTCAAAATTAAAACTTAATGCTTTCAATGAGAGTTGAACTCATGACCTCCCGCTTACTAAACGGGTGCTCTAACCAACTGAGCTATGAAAGCACATGTTAAAAACTATAAACAGTTTTTTAATACCTCAAATATTCGTTGCCCCGCGCCTGAAACAAATTTTAACTCGCAATCAATATTTTAGTTTAAAAGGCTGCAAAAATCTCGTCTCGACCTAAAGAATCTACTAGCTCTAAAACCCCGATATTATTAATCAACTTTTCGCTTACCGTGAATGGATTGAAGCAGCAGCTGTAGGGAGAGTGGTTTTGGTTCGTCTATTTTAAAAAAAAAATCTGCTTTGGTAGGGTTTCGTAATTTTTTCCTCAAACTCTGCCCATTTTTTCTCATCGGCATCGTTGACAACACAACATAATTTGTTCAAAATCTTGAAGTAAGTCACTCGTCATGATTTCAGTAAATTTTTATTTTATTTTATTTTTTGAATCTCTATGCGTCTGGATCATTTTTGTTGTGTTCTATTTCATTCCAAAACAATTTTGTTATTATCTGTGAAATAAATACCATTGTTTGTGTTGTTTTATCTATGGCTGTTTTCATATATAATACTATTGTAATACCTAATGTGAGATCCCTATTTGTTTCTTCGCATAGAGATTTTTGAACTGTGAAATGAATTTTACTTTTATTTGACAGAATTATTTACTATTGAATGGATACCAGTTACTATTGATGTTGTAAATGCAATAGCTGCTAGAGCTATCTTCGCATAGAATGAATAGTAGAGATTGAAATATCTTCTTATGTTTAGCTTATCACATTCTTCTTCACAAACATTACACACTGTACATCATATTTCTTCACAATTTTGCTCTATTATACTGGCTCTTGTATTTTAAAGATTGAACGTCATAAGGCAAGGGATTGGTGTGACACAAAACGACTAAAATTTTAAAGGATTGTATTTGAATAAGTGACAAATAGCTTGGTTTTTTAGATGGGTACATCCTCTCACATGGTTGGTTACATGGCTAGGACTCAGTGGTACAATTAGGTATCAAAATGCTTTTGATATGATTACATTCTTTTTTGAAGTCACGTATCTTTGTTACTTCAACAAAAATAGGGGTGGTACATTTGAGAGACTGTCTTCCCACAAACAAATAGAGCTAGTATCTTTGCTTTTGCATCAATGCGAAATGATTCAACATCCTTTTAGAAGCAATTCTAGACATGATTGTGTCTAGTAGGCATATCCTTATGGTATTAGGTTTCTGTAACTGCAAAGAATAATTCTCTCTAAAAATTTAATTCAAGTATTTTGTATGAAAAAAATTGCACTGTTTTCATTTGTCTCTTTTGGTCTCCAATCATCCATATTTCTTCTCCTAGTGTTGTTTTCCATTGCAAGGCACACAAAGAGTCCCCTAGAATCTTCTTTTTATGCACCCTTAAAAGGTTTTAGTTAATTTTCACCGCAGAAAGGTGCACAACATTGTTTCTTCTTGAAATCATTTAACACAGGTGATGTCTATGAGCCTTAGCCTCTTTAGTCTTATCTTGACTATTCAACTCAATACATTATGCTTAAAGCATTTTTACTTTCTAGCCTTCTATACTTTAGCACCTTTGCAACCATTAATTGTTAGGTCTTGAGCCCTTGTTCATTAAGATTAGTTGATAGAAAATATGAAACTTGTATCCATACTTGTCATATAGAACATTAGTTGTGTTAAAGAAAAACATTCCTATTAATCAATCTTTTGTCTCTCCAAATAGGCCCCAAAAGCTCTATTCACATTTTAGAAAAATACTTTGGAGGAGTAACCTTGTAAGCACTAGGTAAATTAGCTTATTCACTCCTATATATCTTTGGACATGACGGATTATCCTCAAATTTCAAAGAATTTTTATTTTTCTCATAAACTTGGAAAAGAACCATACTCTTAACAAGTGCTTCCATTCTAGTTTTGTGTAGGTGTGGAAATTTTGCCAAGTCTAATGAGAACCAACGAATCATTACACTTGGAGAACTCATGAAGGCAATATAATGCCTTGAGAAGAATTTTTGTTTTCAATGGCTATGAAATACCATTGTTAACTATCATAGATTGCAAACCATAGTGCCTTGATGGTGGGAAAGACGTTGTTCTATTGGTCAATCTTTGTTAGCTATCACAAAGTGTAAGCTAGAGCCCGTGTTGGTTGAGAGATGGCTCCTAGATTTACGTTTTAAAATTTATGATAAACCACAATATGATGATCAAGTAGGTGGTATTTTTACAATACAATGAGTTTACCGATTTTTCTTGGATATGAAACATGAAAAAATAGGGTTTGCATCATCAAGGTGAATGGATCAAGATGATAAACCACTAGTTTTCTCTATGTAACATTCAATTATGAAGGAAAAACATGCAAATAATAATCAGAAACTAACCCTAATTGTTATAACAATGAAGAGGAGTTTTTAGAGCTTAAAATGATGCGTACCTTGCTGGAAGAAGCTTGTTTTTAGGGCACAAAGGACTCATTCGCCTTTAGTGGTGAATGGGTCCTTGTTAGGATTTCTGAAACTAAGATCTGGGTTATTTTCCTTGATGTTTGCACTCTCAAATCCTTGGTTGTCAGCTCCTGAAAACCTATAACAAACTCTGTAGCTTCAACTCTTTGTTCTTGCACTATGAAGGTCAATCTTGCAACTTGACAACTTTGACAATCTTGCTCTAAACTTCTTCTCCACTTGATCTTCAACCTATAAATCTGCAAACACACATTCAAGGGAAGAAAAACTTGTTGATTGCTAGTGAATAGGGGTTTGCCTAAGTCAAACCCCTTGTAGGTAATTTTAAACCAAATGGTGAAATAATGAAATTGAAGCATGGACATGAAATATGTAATGTTGATACCTTGGAAGTTGTCTTGGAGTATAAATATTCAATTTAACATGAAGTAGCCATGAAGAATGTAGATCTTGATCTCAAATAAGATGTGAAACAATGCTTGCAAGTATATCTTCAATGCTATATCCACTATCTTAGCTCAACAACATGCATGAATGCACTATGCCTTAGACATGATGAAATTATCTTGAATTGTTGCAATAAAAACTTGACAATCTGCCTTGAAATGCCTTTAAAAATGCTCTGGAAGTGCTCTATAATGCTCTTGTAAAGTATTAGGACGCTCTCTCAAATTTGTTAGGTGACACAATGTGAATTAACCCCTTATTTATACTAAATCTAGAGATTAACCCCAAAATTCAAACAATTCAAGCCGACACCAGATCTAGAAATGAATATTATTAAAATCCCACCAAAATAAAATTCAAAAAGGGGGTCCTCATTAAGGGAGGACCTATTTGCCACCTAGGGCGAATGGGTCTTGGCACAAGTTTCTAGGACCTTGCCTTCAGGGGGTGAAATAACATTAAAAACCTATGTCAAATGTGCAAAGAAAGGGGAGTCCTATAGAGGGAGGACCCATTCGCCACCTAGGGCGAATGGGTCCTAGCACCAATTTCTAGGACCTTGATTTTTCCCAATTAAATGTTTTACAATTTGAATTATGTGTGTCAGGATGGATCCTCAGAAGGTGTCACTGTAAAGAAGGCTTAAATTTGAATTAAAGGGGCTTTAATTAACTCTACTTAACCACAATTAATTAAGAGGATCCTAGATAAGTGTGAAAGTGTGTTACAACACTTTAAAACACATTAAATACGGTACAAGTTAAGTACATTTTATCAAAAAAGGGCCCAAGATCAATGTGAATGTGTGCAACACATTACAACATTAGACCTAGGCACAATTAGGTTAATTCAATGACACTTCTTATCAAATCAAGTAAGGAAAAGGGACACTTTTTCCGTTACTATAGGATATATAATAGAATCGGGCCATAACTCTTGAGTCCAAACTATGTCAAACATTATAGCTTTGCAAGATCTTGTCTCTCTCTTAATAAATCTTAGATTAGTCCACAAAGTCCATGGTCATCAATCATGTAGCAATAACAACTACCTCAATGCAAGACCCAAAGCCTAGTGCAATTACTCTCTACAAAACCCTTTTGTGATCTTACTTTATTCTAGAGAATACATGATTTAAAATTAAGATTACATGAAAAAAGTCTCAAAGCACTTGGGCTTGCACCCCAATATTTCCACAATTACATTGAATATTCAAAACAATTTTCTTTGCAAAAAAATGTGTTGGGGGTTACAAATTACTTGTAAATGACATGAAGATTTTGATTTGATTTGGTGCCTTCCTAGTTGAAAAAAATATTTATGCTTTATATGACAAATTGCACACTCAATAAGAGTGGAAAAGAAAGCCACCTTATTTAGAGCAATAATATTTACTAAATAAAATAATTTAAAATGATGTGTATAATTTAGTAAAGAAGGGTCCATATAGTCGTTCTTCACTAGTCTTTGTGTTATCCTTTGTACAAATAAATTATTTGCATAAAAAAGTTTTGGTACAAAGCTCATAATTTAACGAACTTACTTTGTGGAAAAAAATTAAATAATATATTTACTAGTGTAGATATCTTAAAAATAGATTTATATGCAACATGTTGCATTTCAAAACTTCAAATAATAAAATTTGTGTAGTGACTGCTTGGGAGGAGTAATCTCAACCCTAGCTAGTGGTGGGGTACTCAAAGTTTGTAGCAACTTCAGATAAGTTAATTTGTTTATTCTGTTTGCAAAATATGTGTAGTTATTGATGTGCACATAAAATTGTTTTGTGTACTCTCCA